>BFEA01000333.1:561491-582436 GCA_003427395.1 Chara braunii | reverse complement strand
TCTCTCTCTCTCTCTCTCTCTCTCTCTCTCTCTCTCTCTCTCTCTCTCTCTCTCTCTCTCTCCCCCCCCCCCCCCCCCCCCCCGCCTCTCTCTCTCTTTCTCTGCCTGATGAATGCCCGGTGATGATCCAAGACAATGTGAAGTCCAAAGATCACCTACATCAGGAAGAGATGTAACGTGACACTCATGAAGACTCAAATCAGATAGCATATGACCTGACAATGCAACAAAATGACAATGTCCAGATAGCATATGACCTGACAATGCAACAAAATGACAATGTCCAAGCATATGACCTCCCCACTTAAAAAAAAAAGAACCTCCTCACTATACTCATAGTATCATACACAGATGCAGTTCCAGGTGGGAGATGGAGGAACGGATGACGACGACAAGGAAGTAGAAGAAGAAGAAGAAGAAGAACCATGATAAGGTCGATGTCAACATGACTGTACATTTCGGTTTCTATTTTCTTTGTGGATTCACGTGCAGCTGTTGGTAAACAGGTCATGAGTTCGAACCCTGGGGCACAGGAACCCCCCTCCCTGCCTCTTTCTACCTCTTCTCCCGTCTGTGTGTGCGTTAGTTGATGCTTATCAGTTCAAATCCTGCAGGCTACATGAACGCCTTCCCGCCTCTTTCTACCTCTTCTACCTCTTCCTCATTCGTTGCCACGTTGATAGTACTTTCATAATTTTACGGTATCTTAAAATACTTTCACACCTATTTTGAAGCATGGTTTCTGTTTTCTGATGGGGGAGCACTGAACGGGATTGCAGATGTGAGTGAAGGAGGGGGGAAGGTGGATGGGGTTTGTTGAAGTGGGTGGAACCCTGGGGAAATACGAGTTGTGGAAGAGAAGGTCATGTCAAACAAGGTGGAAACGAGGGAGGAGAGGAATTCCCGAAATTGGCCCTGGTGGGATCTGTCGGGACTAAGCTTCCAGATAGCCCGGACGCCCAGACTGCAACCATGGTTTCTTTTACGAACAAATGAATGAAAGATTTGAGAAGAATTAAAATTATAAGCAGAACAAAAATCACTGTCACCAGGAAGCTTACCTTGGAGAGAGCTTTCTGTACACCGTACTTCTGCGTGGAGATGAAAGACTCGAGCATCACACGTATTGCCGTGTCAACATCATCATCGTTGACATATGAACGAAGGTGCATACGTGCATGGGCTTCCGACATCCGGATCATGCTCTCGATGTGCCTCACAGCGATAGGAACTCCTTGGCCGTGCTGGGAAACAACATACCGAAGCAAACATGATAAACCAGCCCAACTGGACTATCAGTACATAAGCAGCTCCCCACTGCACTATCAGTACATAAGCAGCTCCCCGCTGCACTATCAGTACATAAGCAGCTCTCCACTGAACTGTCAGTACATAAGCAGCTCCTATGTCCAACGCTTGGAAGCAAGTGAATGCATATTACAGTGTGGTAATTATTGTGCACTCTGTATCCGATTTGTTTAAAGTCAGTCATCTGCCATAGGGTACAGGAGGCGATTTCCAAGTATTAAACCACCAGTACATCCAGCTATCCCCCGCGGGACCTTTTCGGAGGCCGCCCGCCGCCGCTTCAATTTATCTACGACGCTGGACCTCCGAAATTTTCATAGGCGACGAGTTTTCTTTTCAGCAAGGCTGGGGCCGTGAACTGGCGGTCTAGCGGAAACGAAAGGCCAGTCCTTTGGGTGCAGAGACAGTTTTCCAGATCTAGTGAGATTTCACAGCAAGTGTAGACTGAGAACAATACATTCGATGACCTGTTGAGGCTTTGAGCACCAAAGATAAAGGAGGTATATAAGCACATTCATGGCATGCATGAATGTTTTTTTTGCTGGACAAAAAAAAAGAAAAAGAAAAACGTGTAGGTGGACGTATGAGAGTTTTGTTCGACCCACTTTTCTTTTTGTCAGACGGCACCAGGCAGATGATCCTCCCCACTGCGTTATTGCCAAACGAGAACAGTCACTCTCAGTGTTTGATATGAATAGGACGAAGGGAGTGGGTGGGGAGGAAGAGGGGGGAAAACACTTATGCTTTCTCCAGCTCCTCTCTACTCCCTCTTCCCCCTCCTCCCCTTTCGTGTCCCCACCTTTTCCACCTCTGTGCATGGGAAGAAGAAACCATCCTGCCCTTCGTCTCATTGTTATTATGAGAACTCCCCAAATACCTCATCATCATCCTTCCCCTCCTCTGCCGCCTCCATACAACCTTCCTTCCCCTCCTTTGACATCTGGCTAATATCCCGTTGCTCTCCTCCCCCTCCCCCTCCCCCTCCTGCCATCCACCTCTACTTGTGCTGCTCACCCTCCTTCGCATTGAAGACAAAAAGAAAGATAACCTCTCATTTCATCCTACCCCTGCACCTCCTCCACCACTTCAATACGAATAAAGAAACAGCATGACAAAACACAGCAACACTGGACCTTCGCCTCCTCATCCGTGCAATATGGACTCTTCCCTCTATCTTAATTGCGGGATCCAACGAGTTCTCAGGAATTCTGTATTCAGCATCTGACCTTTCCTCTTCGGTTGGTTCAACCCTTAATCACTGAACACAGCGAATGCAAGGAAAATGAGCGATAGCTAACTTCAGAAACCAAGCAGCATCATACACATGAGACCAGATAGTCGTGACCTCGAACCAAAAGCAGAATTGCAACACAAGTCCCACCAAATAAGAGCACASCAAAASCTCAYAAGTGACAATGTTCRAATAGTCTSATCATCATCAACAAAGAACCAATGTCGACATCCTATYTGGCGCTCGGCGCCCAGACTACAAATGGCAGATYCTATCKAKCCTAYCTACAATGYCGCTGATGACGTCAACAGCTCCCYGAAGYACGAGCAGATCTCGGCSAATGCCRTTCGCCTYAAGCACCAGGTATGTCTCTCGCCTCACTCATACCCTCGATCCCCAACTCACAGATGCCACATGCACCCAAGGACCACCATGCGCCCCATCCAGCATACAGCAGCGCAACTCGGCTATGGCTGCCTGCTCCTTCCCGCTCGCCCGTGAGCGCGTGAGCGCTGGCCAGCGTTAGCGCAGCAGCGCTTGCACAGCATGCAGCGAGTGCCCGAATGAGGAGTGCTGGGGCAGGCACTTTCCTAAATGGAAGTGACCTGCCTGATGCGTGCAGCCTGCCTGCATTGGGCCTCAGTCCAGAAGCTTCCGGTAGGCCCCGTGAGGCTGAGCCCCAGTGCGAACGAATCAGGCCCAGGGCCTGTGGTGTTTTCCTGTGCCCAACTGCTCGCAGCCTGTGTTCGGCCCATGTTGCGTATCTGGCCCAGGGCCTGCCTCAGTTACATACGGAAAAGGCAGCCTGGGTCTAGGTGCTCTCAACCAACTGGCGCTGTGCAACTGCCTGAATTTCCCCAGTTGCGTGGTGACCCCAAAAATGGGCCTGTAGGCCTTGGTCGAGCCTGCCTTCACTTAGGGCGGCCAACTGTACTGAAAATAGGGCCCAGTAGGGTGCATCGAGGCCTTGGGCCTCACATTCCCTCCTCCATATCCTCTGAGAAGTCCCATTCTCAATCTGGCGCTTTCCTTTCTGCAGTGACTTCTCGTAGTGTGCGACAGCCTGTGGAGCGGTCTGCATCAATTCTCCTCCCTGGTAAACCATCTGTCCTCCTTAGGATCATTGTCATGTCTGAACCAAACGCAATACTGCAGCTTCGGCTTAGGAGGACGTCCCCTGCCTGTTGGTCTTGGAACTGGCATTTCCCTGTGGTCCACGATGTCATCGATGTCGACCTCTCCATCCATGGTTGGGGGCAGCATTGAGCGACGAGAGGGAAACTGATCAGTTTCCTCGAAAGGTGCGAGTTTGGAGGCGTGAAAGACAGGGTAAGTGCGAAGATGACCAATGCGGATTACATAAGATGGCCCATCCGGATCTCCCCCAACAACATCCAGAACCTCCCATGGTCCAAAGTACTCTGGCATGAGCTTGCGGGAGATCCCGTGCTCCTGTCCCAGATCTGAGGACTTTACCCAGACTCTGTCCCCTACCTGAAATGTAGAAGCGCGGCAGTGTTTGTTCTCAGACTCTATCATTGCCGCCTGTGCCTTACGCATCTGTTCTACTGCCTGCTGCATCAGTTGTTCATAACGATAGGCAAATTCAAGTGTGCCCAAGGCAGCAGTTGGCTGGTTGTCAGGTAGTAGAAAGTCTAGGGGCAGTCTAGGCTTGAAAGTCAATAGCAGACTGTTAGGGCTTACCCCAGTGGCTCTGTGCACAGAGTTGTTGTACAGGCTGGCGATGAGAGCAAGTTTCTCATCCCAGTCCACCTGATTGGGCTTAATGTAGTGCCGCAACAGGTGTTGTACAGCGCCGTTCAGTTGCTCTGCTTGGCCATTTGCCTCTGGGCGGTTCCCAGAAGTCATCTGCAGCTGTGCTCCCTGTTCTGCAGCTGCTGCCTTCCACAAATCACTGGTGAATCTGACATCCCTGTCACTCACAATAGACTTTGGAAGCCCAAAGTCTCTGACCCAGTTCTCTTTGAACAGCTTGATCACATACTCGGTCTTAGCTGTAGCAGGCATTGCAACTAATCTAGCATACTTACTAAACCTATCCACAATGACATAGATATATCTCATTCCACTCTTGCTGGTGACCAGTTTGTCCATGAAATCCATAGACAGGCTGTCACCGGGCCTTTCTGGAATCGAAAGGGGCTTGAGAAGCCCAAGAGGGGCCTGTGTACATGGCTTGTCTCTCTGACACACCTGGCAAGTCTCCACGTACAGCTTCACATCTTTCATCATTGTGGGCCACCAGAACTGCTGCAACAGATTTGCTGCAGTCTTCCTATACCCAAAATGTCCGTTGGCATCATGACATTCGCCTAAAGATAAACTACGCAAAGACTCCCGCTTTGGAACACACAAGTGTGTATTCCCGGCCTTCTCAAGGAACGCGATAGGCTTCCACCAAAGACTAGGTAACACTGTCCGCATGTCCGCAAGCCCAAATTCTGTGACCAGCGCACCCAGGAAGTCTGGCCTACGCGACATCGCATATACTCCCCCTTGATGTACTGAGGCTCAAAGTCATATTGCTCTATCACTTCGATCCTACCGGTTGAGTCTTCATCCACCTCAGGGTCTGATGATCAGTCCTGACGTAGAAGAAGCGACCAAGGAGGTAATGTCTCCAGTGAGTCAACACTTGTAAATCGCGTAGAGTTCCTTCTCATAAGTGAACTTGTTGCTTTTGAGAGGGCATCTTTTTGGACATGTACTCTACCTTCCTTAACTTTTTCCCCTCCTGCTGCGCACGTACGGCACCAATGCCATATTGGCTGGCATCCGTGGTCACAACAAATGGCTTTTCAGGATCGGATAGTTTCAAGACCTCATGGTGAGCGAGGTCATGCTTCAGATGTCTGAAAGCAGCCTCACACCTGTCTGTCCACTCCCAAGGGGTGTCAAGGCGTGTCAGGTCCGTCAACGGGGCGACCACTATGTTATAGTTCTTGACAAAATTACGGTAGTAGCCGGTCATCCCCAAGAAGGACCTCATCTTAGTCACAGACTGAGGACGCGGCCAATCATGAATGCTGGCCACCTTCGCGTCATCGGGCTTGAATCCCTCGACAGAAATCTCATGACCCAGATACAAGATCCAGGTGCGGCCAAACTCACATTTCTCCCCATTGATCTTGAACTGGTGCTGTTGAAGGAGGCTAAGGACTTTGTCTAAGTGACTAACGTGCTCCTCGACAGTCCTACTGAGGATAAGTATGTCATGGAGGTACAGGATCCTCGGGCCGGATTGCAATCTGATAGCACCCGGACTTCAAGTCTACCTTACTGAAGTACCGGCACCCTTGCACTCGGTCCAACAAGTCATCAATGCACGGTAGGGGCTCTGCGTTCTTCACGGTGATGGCATTGAGGCCTCTATAGTCAATGCACATCCTCAAGGTTCCCCCCTTCTTCGGTACAAATAAAACTGGAGACCCGTAAGGGGAGACACTAAGTTGGATCCAACCCTTCTCTATGAATTCCTTGACCTGCCGGCGAAGCTCATCGAGCTCGCCTGGAGACATCCGATAGATCCTACCCTTCGGAATGCTAGACCCTGGGATAATCTCTATCGCGTGGACGACCTCCCTCTCAACAACCCCTTTCGGCCCTTCAAATAGATCTGGGTACTTAGCGACCACTCCCTCTATCTCCGGCAACATTTTCACCGGCTCGCCTGCTGCAGAGACATATACTAAGTACATACCCTCCTCCGAATTTTGCTTATAATAATTATAGAACGTGGCCACACACATGCATCCGTAGGACTCGATCAGACTACTAGCCTTAAAATTACGTAATCTGGTGGTCCCCCCTTTGGGCAAAGTGTGTTTGACCACTTTTTGGTCCCTGTCAAAAAGGGGCTGTGCAACCGAGAGGTAGTACATACCTAACAGGATATCCATAGGGAGATCATCGCTGACTAGGAAAGAGACACGATGCCTCAATTCCCCTCCCACGTACGGGAAAAGACACTCAATGTCCTTAAGGTAGTCGGTTGCTACCATGCCTTGTTTGTTGGCACATGTCGACTCAGGTGCTGCACTTGCCCTTGTAAGCGCAGCCTGTCAACGCACGCGCGACTAATAAAATTCCGCGTCGAGCAAGTGTCATAATAGGCCCTGGCCTTGCGGCCGCCAATGACCACCTCGCCGACGAACAACTCACCCTTAAGGGCTTTGGCCATGGCCGTCCAAGAAGCTAGTGGGTCCGATCTAGACCACTCCTCCTCTAGCTCCTTTAAGGACTCGAACACATTCAGCGAACAGAGGATCGTTGGGTCTGAATGTCTTTGTGGGACGGCAACAGAGCCAGTAGCTTGGGCCATCTCTCGAGATGGTGAGGGTGTGTCCACCACCTCGACCCTGGTAGGAACAACTACTATTCCTACTGGCCCGATGTGTTTCCCGGAGCAGTTCCCGACCTACTGGCAACATTGCTACCTACGCGAGCGGAGGATCCCAACGCCTGCCCCATCGTAGGCGGGATCGTTTCCGTCACCTTCCTATTGCGGCACTTGAACTGGTTATGGCCATATTGACCACAACGAGTACAGGCCTGCCTGGTGTACCAGTCTCTCCTTACGTCCTCTGTGAGACCCGCTTTCTCCCATGGAGGAGCATTGGGGTCAACTTGACTCCTAAACCGGGAGACTCCACGGCGTCTACCGGTCGCCTTGCCTTCTTGCACTGAGGCAACGACTGCTCCACCCCCTGAAGCTTCTACGCTGCCTGCCTCTGTACCTACTCCTTCCTGGAAGTCGTCATCTAATTCGATGGTAGAACCATCGTTGTCGACGAACATGATGCGATCCTTCGCCTTCCAGTTGGGAGGCGGTGTTTTCTTCCTACCATCCGTCGTGGGTTGGTGCCCATGCCCTATCTTAGCATCCAGGTCTAGGGCATTCTTGCTAAACGAGGGGAAGTTGTGTACATTCATGGTTGCCTCGCCCGCCAACTAATTCCTGAGTGGCATAGGGAGACATCTCAGGTAAGTGGTTAGCAAGACTTGGGGGTCATAACACACTCCAGGTACACCAACCAGACGCTTTACTCCGTTTGTGGCATCCCTTAACTGACTTGAACGGTCTATTGCTCAGAGTCAGGATCGCGTCGGTGACCTTTTGTGCCTCCTGAGGATCATGCCACCTCTCCTCCACCATCTTTAGGAAATCTTCCAGTTTCTGGTTGACTGCCCAAGCGCGGAAGTCATGTCCGTACCCCTGAAGTTGCACTAGCCCGCTTAACCATCTTGTTGCACTCCCCTCAAGATAGGAGGCAGCCACAAGAACTTTCTCGTGCGGCAAGGTTAACTTGAACGTAACAGAGACTGACCTCAACCATGTGTCAAGGTCTTTGCCCCTCTTGTCCCCTGAGAAGGGTTTGGGTGAGGCGATGGCCGTCTTTGGAACCCACTGTTTTTGTCCCAGTACCTGCCCCACTCCGGGCTGTGGACCCTGGGGGGCAGGTTGATGCACAAGTTGCTGTTGGGGCTATGTGCCCTGTGGCTGTGCCGGCTGCGAGACAACAGACTGCCCAGTTACGGCAACCTGCGACGGAGATGCTGGAGAGGCAAATGGGCATACTCCAGTCACCGGTGGGATGAAAGGAGGAGGCTGTACCACAGGCCAGGCACCAAGCCCTGATTGTGATGGTGTTGCCTAAGCTCGCCCAACCAGCACGGCCAGGCTCTGTTTGATGTCTTGTAAGAGAGTCGTCTGATGGTCCTGCATTTCCACTACATCTAGCAGGACTGCACGCAGGGTCCTCACATCTCCATCCATGTTTGTCAGGTCCATCGCCTCTAACTCACTAATGTCCGCTTGTCTCCACTGCATCCTTGATGTTCTTCTGATCATTCTTTCTTTCTCCGCCTTTATCTCTCCTAAAGCCTTCTGCAGCTGTGTCTCACGAAGTTTTGCTTGCTGTATGGCGACCACTTCAGGGGTCAACACTATTGGCTGGCTTGCCATAACGACAGTGAACTGACTCAGGGTCTGTGCAATTGTTGACCCTACGGTCCCTGAACTGCTGGCCTGGAAACTCTGCTGCGCAGCAGTTGCCATGGCTGCTGAAGCAGCAGCTTCGCTTGCTAACGCCCTGCTGGCCTCTTCTGCCCTAGCTCTCTGGTGCTGCTGCTGTCTCTCCCTAAGCTGGTGGAACAGTAACCTGTCACCCTTGGGTCCTAATGCCACGTGGGCTATCGGGCGTCTATGCAATCGCAAGATCCTGTGTCCTCGCTAGTGGTCTCCCTGTTGCTCATAAGTTACAGAACTATACACAATCTGCACTAGGTCACACTCAATGCCCACCACAGCGCTATGCATAGACCGATTTAAAAATAAATAAATTAATTAACCGGTGGGTATTTCAGAGTCTATACATTCGGGTCCAACAGGTAGTCCAGATTCCTACAAACAAAACTATTTTACTTTGACTAGTCCGCAAACAGAGAAGCAATTGAGCAGAAACTGTTTCTACCTATCCTGTCTGTCAGATGTCAATGGCAGTTCATCTAACTAATCAAAATAAAAAAGACCCCTCCCTTAGTTCCTCTTGATAGTCACTTGACGTCAGCGTCCCTCTGCGTGTCTAAAGGTGTGCACACGGCCCGCCCCTGTGCCCCGAGTGTATGCTGAGCTGGCCAGCCCTACACATTGTTTATGCTCGCGTGCAGCGAGCCTTACACCGACCGATTGGCTGATCAGGAGGCGTTTAAGGACGGCCCCCGCAATCCTCATGAATTCTTTAACGTCGAAGACAGGACGACGATCACAGCCAATGGAAGGTACCCCGCCGGTGTTTATTTATAGACGCCCGGTTCTCGTCTCCCCTGCAGGTCTGGCCTGCCCCTCATAACCCATCTATCAGCACAGCAAGCAGACAAAGGACAAAGCAGCAAAGCATGCATGCTCTACTCCCGGTGGGTTGGCATGGTGACCGTGACCCAGTGCGTCCAGGGCCCTTCAGATAACTCCGCCCTCTCCTTCCAGATGCTCCACGTGAACAATGTCGATTCTCAAGGTTGAGCGCACTCGACTCCTCACATGAGAGGACTCTCAAGACAGAACACACATCCTCAAGGTAAGAAGTGTCGAAGAGGGTTGATAGGGTTAGGTGCAACGTACCTCAAAATAGCTGCCCCCAACCACAGATATTCTCACCAGATGACCTGATGCCGACTGTGATGACCAATCACTGCTTCGACACAACCAGCATTACTCCGCCGTTCCACCTCAGCATCAATCGCACATCGGATAGTTCTCATCACACTGCGAACACCCACTTTCACCACTTAGCCTTCCTGGCCATACCCCTCACCTCTCGTGTCGCCCTACTTGCCTTCACCCTCCTCACTACACACTCTCTACGGCCGCTCGCCCAGCAGACCGCATGCATGTACCGCATAGGCAGAAGACAAGCGCTAGATTAGCGCACCGTACCACAGCTCCGATGCCAAACCGCAAGGAAAATGAGCAATAGCGAACTTCAGAAACCAAGCAGCATCATACACATGAGACCAGATAGTCGTGACCTCGAACCAAAAGCAGAATTGCAACACAAGTCCCACCAAATAAGAGCACASCAAAASCTCAYAAGTGACAATGTTCRAATAGTCTSATCATCATCAACAAAGAACCAATGTCGACATCCTATYTGGCGCTCGGCGCCCAGACTACAAATGGCAGATYCTATCKAKCCTAYCTACAATGYCGCTGATGACGTCAACAGCTCCCYGAAGYACGAGCAGATCTCGGCSAATGCCRTTCGCCTYAAGCACCAGGTATGTCTCTCGCCTCACTCATACCCTCGATCCCCAACTCACAGATGCCACATGCACCCAAGGACCACCATGCGCCCCATCCAGCATACAGCAGCGCAACTCGGCTATGGCTGCCTGCTCCTTCCCGCTCGCCCGTGAGCGCGTGAGCGCTGGCCAGCGTTAGCGCAGCAGCGCTTGCACAGCATGCAGCGAGTGCCCGAATGAGGAGTGCTGGGGCAGGCACTTTCCTAAATGGAAGTGACCTGCCTGATGCGTGCAGCCTGCCTGCATTGGGCCTCAGTCCAGAAGCTTCCGGTAGGCCCCGTGAGGCTGAGCCCCAGTGCGAACGAATCAGGCCCAGGGCCTGTGGTGTTTTCCTGTGCCCAACTGCTCGCAGCCTGTGTTCGGCCCATGTTGCGTATCTGGCCCAGGGCCTGCCTCAGTTACATACGGAAAAGGCAGCCTGGGTCTAGGTGCTCTCAACCAACTGGCGCTGTGCAACTGCCTGAATTTCCCCAGTTGCGTGGTGACCCCAAAAATGGGCCTGTAGGCCTTGGTCGAGCCTGCCTTCACTTAGGGCGGCCGACTGTACTGAAAATAGGGCCCAGTAGGGCGTATTGAGGCCTTGAGCCTCGCACAAAGGACAATCCTTTTTTCTTTTTTTTTGTGAAAAAAGAACTCCAATCTATTCGCTGGGAGCAGCACGTGCTGGGAATCGGGCCTTTCTGGAAATTAGAAAATTAGTAAATTACATAATTTATGACAGTATGGGGCCATTACCCGGCCTCGGCTAAGATAACAGACTCCAAACAGAGCAGATGAGAACAGCCTCTTTAGCCTCCCTGGGCTGCCAGATATTGGGCGTAATTCCCTCTTTTTGGCATGCTTTTATTTGCCTAGTACGAGGCCTGCCTTGTTCTTGGTTCTAAATCCAGGAGAGGAACCTTGCTAGACAATTAGGCAGACCGTTGCACTTGTTACTGACTGTCCGACTGGACTGGACGCTTCTGGACTTTTCTTGTCGGGTTCCGCATGGACTCCTACCGACCTACAACGCTTCGGTACCAACACCTACCGACCTACGACACTTTGGCCTCTAACCCCTACGGCCTACCCTACCGGACGCCCCTGGGACTTGGGACTTGTCGAGACCCTGGGACCGGGACTGGGTGTCTGCAGCATGAATCCTGTCAGGATTGGGAAATGACTCTTGTTTGGGCCTGTGTGCGATTGTCTTTTGCTTATGTGCATGACAATCAGGTATGCGTAATTTCTCGGGTTTTCAGTCCTTGGGATAGAGTATTACAAGAGTGAGTATTACAAGAGTTTTATAAGAACATGAGTGCTGCAATCATGCAATGTGCGAGTCATTTACCGTGAGGTGCCCTGAAGAGACCAAAGACAATATGTGGGCTGGACGTAGGAATGCTGATTTGTGCTTATGAATGATCACCGCTTTTGAAGAAAGACTCATGATATCCAGTTCCATTTCTTTTTGGGCCTGTGCCTGGAAGTAAGTTAAGGTATATAACTTAGTGATCTAACCCCGCTGCATGTGGCAGTTGACTAATGCCCGTTGCTTGGACTGCTCCGTGAAGTTGCTCTGAGACTAGGAAGAACTCTATCTTGTGCTGACTACGATTGCGCTTGAGACAAGTGAAAGCTCTAGTTGAGGGTTGTCTCATACGATATGGGTCGATCAGTTGGTGTTCCGTCATGAGGTTGTGTATAGCTGCTGCCTTGTCCCAAACTGCTCCCTCCATTGCTGATGTTCCCCCAGACATTCTATCTAGGCCCTGTTCTAGTGTCGCATTCCAATCTCCCGCCAAAATCAGATGAGGAGTGGTACAATACGGGGAAAGAGAGTCAATGAGCTCAGCTCTCTGTTGCTGAGAGCTAGGACAGTACAATGAAAGCAGGCGGAAACAATCTTGTTTGCACTCAAAATCTACTTTGACCCATCTTCCCTCTCTGTTATCGCTAAGAGCTTATCGCTAAGAGCTGCATCTACTTGTAGCGTCTGAGCTGCCCTAGATTTAGAATGAAAAATAACCGCAGAACCTGAAGAGCTAACCCTTTAGGACGAAGCCAATTGGCTTGCTTAATCCATCTTAGTCTTCTAAGAATCTCTTGCTGGACTATTTAATGGTCCTGACTATTTGTGAGATGTGTCTCTTGAAGACACAGGATGTCTGGCTGGTGAGTACCAAACCAATCCAAAGCTTTGATGAAATTATTCCACTTTGGCTTGTTGGTGGGAATAGACGCCCTGCCATTGACATTCCATGACACTATCTGCAGGTCCTGCACTGGATTAAGCATTCTGGGTGCAAAGGGTCCTGACCAAGACGTCCATGATCAGTCAATGATTTGAATGTCTACCTCCTTTGGTCCCATTGTGCAGTTTTAGTTGTGGAAGAAGGTGACCTCTTTTTTCTGAGCCAGCTCGTTGATTTTTGTGTGCCAGCTGCTGCCATTTGCCAGGAACAGTCTATATTTGGACACCATCGCTGCTGCGAAGGCCGCTCTCTCTGCTGCTGGTCCTTGGCCCAACAGCCCGTAGGGGCTAGACTCGACTACCTGCCAGGGAACCCACTCCAAGTCCTCTGAGATGGCAAGTTTCTCGTTTACCCGGACTATAACTGGACGCAGGTCTGCCCTGTGACGCTGTCCTGCCAGGTCCTTCCATTCTTCTACATTATCTTGCTGCCCCCCGGTGTGAACATTGGAGTAAGAGCGTCTTGAAATTGAGGTGAGAGCATGCCGTCTTGGATTGCCTGGTAAGTTATTGTGACGAGTGCCCCCGTCTTGTGTACTGCGATTTCTCAGTCCTGATGAGCACTGTTCCATTGGCAGGGAATGAGGTTATGCGGATGTTCATTTTTCATAGCGCCCACCCTTGCTGCTGCTTCGACTGTAGTCATTTGGCCATCCGCTATCTTCTGTAGAGACTGATGCTTGTCTGCTAATTCCTTGTTTTTCGTTGTGAGTAAAGCCACCTGGGCCTCAACTATGCGTTTCTTTCTTCGCAAGTCAGTCAACGTTCCTTGTTCTGTAAGCGGTGTGGTGTTCTGTTTGAGGCTGTCTTCTTGTTGAGTCTTCTCCTGCAGCTTTTTCCCTTTTTTCGCCTTGGTGGGATGCTCATCTCTGTCCACGTACGAGGCTGGCCACTGGAATATTTCACTGGGTTATGATTTTATGATTTCTCGATGTCAAATGCTCTCGAGGAGGCGAGATGGGGGTGTGCTTGGTCAAACCCAAATTTGGCAGCGCTATGGATCAAGCCTAAGGGACTAATGATGGGGAGATTTGTGTGCCCTAGTCAAATTTTCATCTCCTTGGCATGGGAGACCATCATCTTGTGTCTTTGTCGTAAGCATGTCCACAAAAATGTTGACAACCTGTAAAAGTTGTTCGGGAAAGCTTGCCCCATCTACCATGTCGAACAAGCTGAATGGGATGTAAGTTAGCACATCCAGTTCGAGTGGCTAAGCTTTAGTGCACTTGATCATAGATATACTTACGTGTGACATGCTAAAAACATCCCCACGAATAAATAGAAGTATGAGAGGACTGGGCCGATTGCTATGGGGAGAGCGACTCACTCAACGCTCGGCAAGTATGCATTGAACAATAAATGAAGTTACGCGGGTTATGAAGAACAAGAAGCTATAAGCAGTTGTTGTAGTTTTTGACTCAAAACAAGTTTATGAACAGGTAAACTAGGAGTTCTACCGAGTTTGTTGAAGTTATTCAGGAAACCTTGCCCTATCTACCGTTTTGTAGAGCTCAGTGGGATCTCAGTTGGTGCATCCACTTCAAGTGGCCAGCCTCCAGTGCACTTCAGCACAATATATACTTACACATCACACACTGCAAAGGTCTCTCCATGAATGAAGGAAAGTATAAGAGAAATGGGTCTATTGCTGTGTAGATCGATTCGCTCAACATTGGGTAAGCATATGTTTAACAATATGGTCCTTGCATGGAGTTATGCGGGCTATTAAGGATGTGAAGCTATAAGCAATTATTATAGTTTTCGACTTGAAAACAGTTTATGATCAGGCAAACTAGGAATTTGATCTGACTGCCCGATCTGGCTAATGGATAGGCAGGCTTTGACCATTACGCTCTACAGCTGCGCAAAGCGCTAGCTTGAGCCTACCTTCGCGCGCCTCCGTTACTCTTTAGGCAATTGTGTTAATCTAATCCCGCTTGGAAATGAAAATTGATATGTCATTACAGAAATCTTTTCTCTGTTAAAAGGGACACTGACCCGGTTTCCAGCAGGTGACGCTCCCCGCCAATAGATGGAGCCTCTCCGACAGTACTAGAGGTGTCTGCTCCTATCAGCACCCCTAGTACTTGTCTGAGCTGTTTTTTTTTTTTAAAAAAAAAAGGAATTTGACTTGTGCACGAAAAGAATGGGGATAGGGTCAAACTCTTGCCAACGGGTAGGGACCCATACGGAGATGAGCAAGGGATTCTATGTTGCAGGGTTGTAAATGGAGTAGATCTGTCAAAAAGGGCAATCCTTTAACCACACCCATTGCGCTGCTGGTTGTGGAAGCAAGTACGATTTTAAACCACCACCGGGATGGCCAGTGGCTCCGTGGTTAGAGCACCGGTTGCAAATGCGCTTTATGGTCTGAGGTTGCGGGTTCAAAACTCCGTAGCCTCTCGCACATATGCCGGCAGCATTCACATAACGTACAACCATTTGCACACCCCCCTTGGGCTGACACATGGTCAGGATTACAGACACTGCCTGCGCACCACCCAAGGGGTTAGTCCATGATTGTTGTATGTTGGGGTTCAACTGTGTGTGGGTGAGTGGAGGACGTTAGTTACCAGTTGTTCTGGCTTATCACACGTTGGGATCACGTGAAACTGTAGCACAGACTGTAGAACACAGCCGTCACATACTGATGATACGGTTTGAGCCCACACATATAAATAGCCTACAGATATACACAGCTTTTGAGCTCTCACACAGTTTGAGGATAAATATAGACAGCTTACTGACATATATAGAGATACGCACAGCCTATGGGCACATATATATACACACATACAGCTTGCAGGCACGCATGTACTCAGCCTATGGGTCTTGGGGGTTGCTAGTACAAAAAAATTAACTACAGTGCCAGGGTGGGAGTCCGGCCCTCATAGACTAGGGTCTGGGCTTGGGGGGAGGATCAGATGAGGTCCGTGATACACTTCGTAGGGGCTAGGAAAGAATGTGAGTGGAGGCTAGTATAAAAATGCTTGAGCCTGGCGTCCGAAGTTCCGCACGACAAGGCTCATTCTATTTCGCTTGAACTAGGACTGGAAGGGGATATCGCTCCGGATCGTCTGGGATCCGCCTAGCCTTGGGTAAGTTAGGACAGTCCGGACTCGTCCGTGGGTGCTAGCCTGCCTAGACTGGGTGCCTATACATGCTATTCGGTCCAAGTCACCCCCCGAGATGGTAGGATGATAGTCCTGAGTGATTCACACTGAGGTAGGATACAGGGGATAGGGGGTGCACTAGGAGCATAATGAGAATCAGGTCACCTGATGCTAGGGCGTTCAAATGATAAGTAACCCACCGTAAATCGGCTTGACTGTGTGTGGGCGAGTAGAGAACGTTAGCTACTGGCTGATCTGATAACCACCACTTGTCAGGGCAACTAATGATAGGGCGCTCCGATGATAAGTAACCCACCATAAATCAGCGTGACTGTGTGTGGGCGAGTAGAGGACGTTAGTTGCTGGTTGCTCTGATGATCTCCCTAGCCTGGTTCATCACACATTCGCAGGTGGTCGGCTTACAACACAAGTCGATTGTCAGGACACCCGATAACTGGGCGCGCCGATGACAAGTACCCCACCGTAACTCAGCTCGGACCCTGGCCTCTACAACAATCTGGGCTTTGTTAAGGAAAAAAACACAAACAAACGATCTTAAACCACCAGTACGCCTCACAGCTATTTTGTTTCAACACAGCAGTTAAACCACCTGTGCTTCCAAGCCTCTTTTCTTGAGGTGAACATGTGCTGTGGGCAAAAAAAATGGTGACTTGTTGCGACTCAAATTTCCCCCCTTTTCGGCTGGCACTGCCAGCCAAAGAGCTGGGCTGCGACCCAAAAGTCACTGCACATATGCGACCATGTTGGCACGCTGGGAAAAAATGGCTCGGCAAAGTACTGGCGGTTTAACAAGCCATGTTCTTGGGTACACTAGGCAGAAAGACATGATTTCATGCCAGCACCGATTCATTTTTGTGTCACTTGCAGCAGAAATCAACATCAAAAGAAAAGAGGTTCGGACACACTGGTCATTTAAGAGGCTATCAATCAGTCAAAACACTTGTGGTGGACCCTTAATCTTGAGATAGTCGGGCTCCAGCTTCAGTTATTCTCTTTGGCAGTTTTTGCAGATGATCTAAATCACCAGTGCCTTTCCCATCCATTAAAACATCAGTACACCCAAGCTGGTGAACTCGCACTGCACGCCAAGCGTTGTCGAACCGCCAGTCATGGACTTTTCCCCTTCTTTGGCTGGCATCACCAGCCGTTCTGGTCCGGTAGCCCTCAGCCTTCAAAATTTTAAGAGTGATCCATTTGTTTTCCCAAGTTGCCTGGGCCGTGTATTGGCGGTTTAACGCACCGCGTCCCTTGGGGCACAACCTACCGGGCTGAAATGGCTGCTGGCGCTTGGCAAAAAAATAGAAAAACACGCCTTCGCTGGTCCGCTTTTTACTGGCGAGCAGCTGAAATCCGAGAGGGGAAAGAAAGGCTCAGAGATGCTAGTGGTTTAATGGTCTTGATTCCAGCATATAATTCACCTTGTCAAGCTTCCATTAGGGAAATGGTAGCTTTCCGGTTAGCTTTCGCAATAGAAGTTAATTGTAGAAAGGTGGTGCAGTGGTGGTGGTCCCATGAGCTGCCCCCTACCCAAGAAGAAATCATGGATGGCCTTCTTTGGTTAGATCCAAAACAGTACTAAATAGGATGGCAGATGGCAGGCTGTTTACACCCCCAACTGGATAGGGCTCTTATCCTCAAGACATTTGTCTTTGCCTTACTCTGGTCCCAAACTTCTGTCTGAGATTCCACAGACAGAAGTTGTAGAGAGAAGCTTCCACCTTTGCTTCGATGGGAGAGGTGGCGAATGCAAAGGCAATCATAAAGGTTGCCTGGCAGGTGGTCACTTAATCGGTGGAAGAAGGCGATCTAGGGATAATATATCCATATCCAACCAATGAGTTCAAGCTTCAAAGCCCTACTTACCCTACAGGTTCTTAAGATACTCGTCGAAGTTAAAGCTGCCCTAGCCTTCCCTCATTTTAGATAAATTTAGGAAACTCTCTTCCATTCAAGGAATATGAGGGCATTGTTTTGGGTAATGGCTAGGTCATGGTGTCCTGAATGTTGGAGAAAGAAGGAGGAAGAGGAAATGTTGGGAGTGCGACAATCTTGTGCCTGAACTTCTGTGATTTTTGCACTTCTTTTGCCCGATATAGTTTCCGTTTTCGTATGGGCTTTTGAAAGCTCATCAAAGAAGGATGACTCCGTAATTTGGATGTGGTGCACTTCTTTTCTAAACTTTTTCACACTTGCGCCTTTAAACCACCAGAACATTTTCAAGCTGTTTTGTTCCAGCATGGTGTGTTAACCACCACAACCTCGAGGGCTCAGCCTACCGGAAAAGAAAAAGGCAAGCTTCGCCAGGCAAACCATGCACTGCATTGGTTCAGCAGGATTTGGCACATAGGAAAAAAGGCTCGGATGTACTGCTGATTGAGAACTTTGAAATAGACACTTAGTCGGGTTCGAGACACCGTGCATCTGCACAAGGAATTGAGGCACCTGAAGCTTTCCCTCCGACCTTTCATCTGACATCCCTCCTTGGACACCATTCATTCATTCACTCATTCCTGTCTATTAAAAAAAAACAAAGGTTACGGCCATTAGGCGGAAATACACACCTCGGACACCATTCATTCATTCTAGCATGAGGAAAGAAGATATAGATGGAAAAGCAACGGTTGCCCAGGAATGAAAAGCCAGCTGCTTTTTAACTACATCATCCAACTACAATACACTAAACAGATTATCAGTACAGTGGGCATCAGCACCCTATCTACACTATACATTGGATACAATTGACAGTTATCATAACAGAAGTCCCAGAAGCAAGGATATCGTTATGATTTGCAGTTGCTGTAACTATGTTCCTTAAAGCACCAGTACATGCCAGCTATAGGTCGCGGGCCCCTTTGGGAGGCCGCCCGCCGCATACTCATTTTATCAACGGCGCTCGGCATCCTATATTCTCGGAGAGGCTCAAAACAGGTTCTCCAGTTGCCTGGGGCCATGTACTCGTGGTTTAACCCTTTTTTTCTTGGAGGATCATGAAACAGAGAGCAACCGGAAGGTGCAGCGCGGACCTAACGAGGCCCACCTCAGGTCCTTGTGGGAAGAGTTGACAATACAATGCAGTGACCTGTGGGACCAGTCTCTGAGGTGCCTCTTAACGGGTGGTGGAAAAGCGGTGGATAGCCTTGTTCCAATAGGTACCCAAGAAACTTCAAGAAAGTAATCCAAAAATGAATTCGACCCCTGCTAAGCGCTCTCCTCCTTTACATTGCCATCACTCTGCACTTTGTCTGCATCCGGTCACGCCATGGTTGACCGACACCTAGACTCTGTCCCATCTAAGCTCCCAGTTCGCATCTCGAGCCTCAGAGACATCGGTAGCAGAGAACAGGGATAGGCAGGAAGGTTCATAAAGATTTGGCTTTGGGAGTCTTCTGCTGCCCTACTCTTACACAGCTACTATCAGGGGGTGCCGTACTTCAGGAAATAGCACCTGGGTTAGGTGCAGGTCGTAAATAACGTGTCAGATGAACGAGTGCAAAGTGATAAGGCAGCACGACAACAAAGTCACATGACTTCTTCAGACATGCCTGTTCTTCCAGGTTGGCGAATGGCAGGCATGCTAACCTAAAGCTCATCACAGGTGAGCACACTGTAAACCTGGACCACAAGGTTCAAGTGCCGAAAGGACATGATTGCCCTTCATAGCACTGAGCCCAGATGTTAATCGTCAACAGCATCCCATGTATGGGGTCAGGTTTTTTTTTTTTTTACTTATTGTCATATTGAGTAATATTGACAGTTATTGTGAAAAAAAAAGAAGCTCCGATCTATTCATGCGGAGCAACACAGGATGGGAATCGGGCCCAGAGTCCCTTTCTGAATTTGGAACAAGAGCCATTCATCATAAGGGACGGGAACAACCTCTTCGGTCCTGATCAATGGGGTCAGGTTGAGGGTTGTAAGAGATCACAATTTTATTTTATTTTTGAAAACATGCTGGGGCCGTACTTTTCTCCATTACAGTGGGAGGAGTCAGGTGGGGGGCGGGGGGGGGGGGGGGGGGGGGGGGGGGGGGGGGGGGGGGGGGGGGGAGGAGGGTTGTTGTTGGTGGTTAACCCTTAACATTATCAAGGTATCCGTTGATTGTAGGCCGTGACATAAGCAATGATTGGGACAGCGCTTATTTCACACAGCAGAAGGATCTGGACAATACTAGGCTATCCATTGGCGTATGGGCAAGGGCATGTTGGAAAATGCAGGCAACGCTAAATGGCTAGCTTATTTGTTGATGTGCTTGGTATTGGAAAACACATCAACAAAGAATGATAAAAATAGAATACTAATTGCAATTGCACTCTTGACAGATGTCAATTGATCATGGTGGTCTGGCACCACACGAGAGAAAACATTAGATGCCGCTTGCAAAAGCTGCGTGCATCAAACAGAAGAATTCACGAAAAGAAAAATATCTGACAAAAAGGAAAAGTTCACAGGGAGGGAGGTCGACCTGGAAGTCGTAAGTTTATTCGACTTATCAGTCATTTGTGGGTTCTGCTGGAAGCAATGAGGAGTGCAAGCGTACACATATGCATTAATGGAGATATAACAATGTGGGGCCCGTCGCACAACTCCAACATACTTTTATGGAGATAAGGCAACTCCAGACACTTTTATGGAGACATGACAAAGTGTGCCAGAAATGTGCCAGCTGGTGACCACTAAGGACCACATCATGGTTCTTCACAAGTTTTTGGCTCAACTCTTGGGACACTGCCATAAGCTTCACGGATTGTTCACGGTTGAAAGGCCCAAAGAGTATTGCATCCCGTATGCGCATGAGTGCACGTACACATAGGACCCACCTGTACACATACAGGTAGTATTGGGTTTGTGTATGCCTATACGTATGTGCATGAGACCCACCCATGCGCACACGGATAATGTTTACAAAATTTTCTTTTTTCTTTTTTCTAAGTCACCCAACTTTCGTATTTTATTTTTGGTTGTGCAGACACACACACATAAGCACAGAAGAGCACACACCCATGCACACACACACACTTCCATACACATCATACTTGCGGCGCACTTCTGCAGTGCACCGTGCGGTGCGTGTGCACCATGCGCAAACTAGTCATGCGCTCAATTTTTAATTTTATTTATTTTTGGGGTGTGTGTATATCCAGGGGGAGAGAGAGAGAGAGAGAGAGAGAGAGAGAGAGAGAGAGAGAGAGAGAGAGAGAGAGAGAGAGAGAGAGAGAGA
>BFEA01000333.1:522587-533347 GCA_003427395.1 Chara braunii | reverse complement strand
TCTCTCTCTCTCTCTCTCTCTCTCTCTCTCTCTCTCTCTCTCTCTCTCTCTCTCTCTCTCTCTCTCTCTCCCCCTTGCGGGCATGCACAAGGGCACCCTTGTATGTGCGTGATGGCGCCCATGAGTGCATGAGTGTGCAGATGCACTTGTGCACACGTGCGTTGTGCATGAGTGTGCTGTAAGGGTAGGGTCGTCAGGCGATTGAGTGCAGCCTCAATTTTTTTTTTTTCGTCCTCGTATCTTTATAAGGGGAGGGGTGAGGCGTGCAACAATAGCTGCCCCACCCCCATTTTTCCATGGATCCCTGTATTCAGGGGTGCTGTGCATTCCGTGCACGTGCATGGGTGCACTTGCAGTATACACCACGATAACATCAATGCCACAAGCAGCAGAAAATGTAGAAGAAAGGTTCACCATAGGCATTGTTAAATCCAAGAACGGTACATACATCTTCCTGTCGTTGTTGTTCCTCTGGCTCCTCTTCCTCCCTTTCCCTGCTATTTGGATGGCTTTTGGAGTGACTCTCTACGACAAACTTCGCAAGCATTTCATCTGTTACTGGATCCACCACATCCTGATGTCCACATCCCCACAAGTCAACAAGACGGGCCACACAGACAAACATGTACATTTGAATCCAATGCCTCCCTCAACACACTCACACAGGCACACGGACAGAGGCAAGGAGAGAGTAAGATACGAGAGAGAGAGAGGGTGGGGACAGGGGAGGAGGGGGAGAGAGACACAGAGAGAGAGAGAGAGAGCACAGGGAACAAGGAGTCAGCTAAGTCAAGCAATATTGCATAATTGCTGCTCTAGCACCTTTTCCTTTTCTCCGCTTGGTAACTCCATGCACTGTCGTATCCAATATATTATTCACATTCTTTTTCCGCTTACTCTACGTCTTTCCAGTCTTTTCTCCGTGTGGATTCTTCTAATTTTCTGTGGTTTAAACCACCACTACCTTTCCCGCTGTTGGGGAAACAGGAAAATAGCCTGCTCCTAAAAAATCGGGGTCTGGGCCCAACGACGACCACCGTTGATAAATCAAATTGACGGTCGTTATTTCGTTTCAGCCTCCTAAAAGATTGGAGGCCTACCCGAGGCTGACATGGGAAAAGGTAGTGGTGCTTTAACAGGATGGTAGAAGCAGCACATATGAATGTCACACACACCATGAACGCCACTGCAACTTTGACCACGAACACCACATGACACTAGCCAATGCCTTGAACTGAGAAAACATGGGCCAGTGTTCAACTCAAAAATTCATGAAACCTTCGTGTCACAGCTGAAGCCCTACAGTCTCAAGCATCCTGGCCACTCCTGCAAAATAATATGCTTTGGAAGGCAACCCCTGGGATTCTCACCCACAGCGCAAGCCCTCTGAGACTGTCCACAAACATGACATGACAACAGGCTTCAACACGAACCCGCCGAATCCTGTAGTTATAGTCACAAAACCCTCGTGGGTGTGCGTGTGTGTCACCAGGCATAGGCAGCATAAGTTTCCAACAAGGACCGTAGGGGACCGGAGGGGCGGGGGTAGTCAACGGAGGGGGGCTTCCTGGAGGGTCTTTTTTTTTTTTTCAGTCCTTTCCCCTTCAGCAGGTGCATCGGGCCCGCAATTCCTTTTTAGTTGAGATGACCAATGCCACTTCGACTTCCGTACAAAGGGGTTAAAAAATAACATACCCAACATAATTTCCTATTACGGGTGGAGAGGCAGCTGACTCCGCAAACGAATTTTCATAGAAATCCATGTGGTGTGTGTGCGCCAGTTTGACTGTTACCCAAAGCTGCTTCTGCTGTGCATCGACTTGCGGTCTCAACTATTGGTAGGGCAATTTCAAACGCTGAGAATTCACATGAATCATTCGGCAGAACCATGAGCATCACATCGCAAATGGAACACTCCATAAAAATGGACGGGGCAGATTCCAGTTCGATGACATTCACGGTACCTTAGGAGTTTTATTGTTGTCGGGATCAGAAAACAAAAGCAACAAAATGGACTCGATTTGGTCCTGACAGACTTGACTTCCAGATTGCCTCTTCACAAAGTCCTAGACTGCTCTAGTCTTGTCCATTGTTGAGATTCCAGTGCCACCATGGTTTACAAGCGTTAGGTTTGTTCTTGATTGGCTCTGGCTCTTCAACCTGGATGAATGGGCCTAAAGTCTCCCTATCTTCACTCTTCAGCGAACTGTGGGTTCACGGGCAAAGCCACTCTGTGCCTGGAGGCTCGCAAGAGTCAGTCAAAGGGTTGCTGCATAGACCCAGTGGATTTATCCACCACATCGTCCTACGAGGTTTAGTGCTGACAGGACTTCAGGTGTCCGGTATCTGGAACTGGCATCTTCACATCCAACGGTCCGTCTGCCACCTGGATCATTGTCATACTCATTTTCGACCTAGGTTGCAAGGCAATCAAGCCCACACATCTAGCTGGGACATCAGCAGTGGACAAACCTGCATGTACCAGTCCTGCGAATGTAGACATGTAAGAAACGAGCTATGGAGACACGTTTCCTTTTCTCTTCTTTTTTTTCATTGAGAGATCTTTCATCCCAGGTACAATATATTCCCTGCACATGTCAAATGGAGCCGGAGTCTGAGCTTGCTATCAAAACTTGTATCTGGTTGGAAGGGATACAGAGGAGGTCTCCGGGGGTGTAATAAATTTGAAAATCTTCTCCTTCTTTACGCAACTTCCGTAAGGAGTCTCAGGTGATCCTCAGCCAAAAGTTTTCTGTACCGTAAATCCATGCAGCAATGTGGAAGCATTTGTTTCTCAGAGATTTTTATTTTCTTGAAATTTTTCAAAAGGCTCCACTTCAGCATCATTTGGCGCACCCTGATGCTCAGGTAACCAGCCGGCCATCCAGACCTGGCAGGCCAGCGCCGTATTGACAGAAAAATGAGCATATGTCAGATGGACAATAATAGTTTTTGAAGCCTCCTCCCAACCTCCCTACCTTGATAACAAGGAGGCAATCAAATCTGGACAAAATGGGCTCCGTAAGCTCCACGTTCTGGCCGAATGTTTTGCTTGAATCATATCTGGAGAGTCAGCACATGAACAAATACATCAGTCAATGTAAATTAGCAAATCTTCCCAAAAAACAATAAAAAAAATATATTAAAAAAAAAAAGCAAATCAGTGCATAGTACTGCATACGTGGCTGCTCAATTTTCACGTTTCTTTGTCCACTGCCTCAGTTATTCTGAGGATAAACAACATAGCTGCATACAACCAGTTGAAGGCAGGCACATCCACAGAGAGCCAGCTAGCTGAAACCATGACTCACAAGTCATAACTCACATGAAACACAGCACACACAAACCGCCAGTTGGAGATGAACAGCGGTGATCAATTTTGGCTTTGGAAGTTTGGAGACTGTATTCATAGCACTGACCAAAGAACAGAAAGCAGTGAACACGAAAACCAAGCCCGAATATACTAGTTCCCTCATTCTAACTCAACATTTCTCCTCGCTATGCGAGGGATCAACCAAGAACACATACGTGTGAAGTCATACCAGCACTGCTGCATGAACCACTGTGACGCTTTATCTCTCGACCTGCGAGAATCAGGGAATCAACATACGTTTCAGCCGTCTTCTCATCTTTATCGCAGTAGCAGGGTAGCATTCAATGCAAGGTTTTCTCGCAAACTAAATGCCTGGCAAAATGCAGCCTGCTTATAGTTGTAATGAGCAGGCTGCGAAGGGTCTTCCATGTTTTGCTAGCAACTTGTGCCGTGTTTAAAAGGCTCCCACTCTTCCAGACTAAACCTGGTGAGAACAAGGGAATCAACATATGTTTCAGCCACCTTCTCATCTTCATGACAGTAGGAGGGTAGCAGGGAGGCATACGGTGCAAGGTCTACTCACAAACTAAATGCTTAACAAAATGCAGCCTGCTATAGTTGTAATGAGCAGGTTTATAGCAGGCAGCGAAGGGCCATCCATGTTTCGCTAGCAACTTGTGCCGTGTTTAAAAGGCTCTCACTCTTCCAGACCACCTCTTCACCTCTGCTACATGTTTTGTGTTGTTGGCAATGTGTGTGCAGACCTTCCCACATTCAGGATCATGGTTACCCACTGATGGCCATCAGGATCTGATCACTGTAAATGCATCAGGGCTATGCCCCTGTGACAATTGCCCAGTCAATTCCTATACCACAGGAAACCCATGGGAAAGAACAAAAAAGCGTTGGCGCAGATTACGACTTGCGATCTGAGCATTAGCATAGGTCATGGTACAATGGTGCCATCCTGAGGTGACTCCCCCTGGGTCCTCGCAATCCCTATGACCTCCCAATGGATGAGTACTATGGGCACCTCCTGAGGCCTGGCCACCACCCTCTACTACACCCTGGACCTTAAAAAACAAAAAAAGTACTGTCCCTACCTGTGCAGTAACCCCTTGCAGCATACCGAGTGACTCCTGACCCTGTTGCTAGCCTATACCAATGGCCTACCTTACCCCAAGAAGTTAACCCCACCCCAATCGTTTCAGAACGTACAGGTTAGCCAATACAGGCGCCATATGGACCTCGTGGTAAGGGCCTGATTGTTGAGATGGCAGCCAACTCCACGCGCAGATCACAATCTCCTACAGATTACCACCGGGAGTCACAAGCAAGTGCTGCCATGCACTAGGCACAATCACAGTATGGGCAGCTACAGTGTATACTGTGAATTGCAAACCTTTGCAGCACAGCAGTAAATGCACACTGTGTGGCTGAATAAAGTGGTGCAGGCATGTAGCTGCTAATAAACAGGCCATGAGTTCAAATCCTGCTGGCTGCCTCATTCAGAACGAAAAAGGGGTTGTCACCCAAAGTAACCCCCTTGCAATTACTGACTCTGAATCTCTAGCCTACCCACCAGGCTAGCTAACCCTGAGGCCACCCTTCCCTGCCTCTTCAGCAGTTTGTAACTCTATCATGCACAACCCATGAAGAGAGCTCATCAGAATGCATGAGCTGTCTTCTCCACCCTTTGATGCTTGGGACTAACTCTGCGAAGCACAAGAAACTAGATGCCTCACCCTCCAGAAAATGTTCGCTGTACATAGTCTGAATCTGACCAGATCAACTGTGAACTGACACAGGCATTTATGAACTGACATAGGCATATGTGAGGGTAATAATAACCTGAAATCCTAGTAGGCTTAAGAGCGTTTCTCTACGTTAAGTTCTACCCACCGTCCACCAATAGGATTTGCAGCTGCAATGACTGAACACCTTGCTTGAAGCGATGTCACAATACCGGCCTTCGAAATGGAAATACTTTGTTGCTCCATAGCTTCATGTATACTCACTCTGCGCATGAGCAATCACAACAGTCAACAGACACATTTCGCACGGAATGTTTAACAAACAGCAAAAAATGCCTGATCATAAACTTCATTCTTAGAATTTGACTCCAATTTTGGCCAGCAGGAAGAGAGGACAAGGGACCAATGTGAAATAACCTCTTGTTCCGAAGAAGTTCACCACCTCCCAATGACAAACAAATCTTTAAGTACCATGGCGTCAGAGAGGCAGTTGTCGATGCGGTGCAGTTTTTGTGTGTGCTGTGTGAGTCAGAGGACTACATCTCCATGCCTGACTGTTCACAAAAAGGGTGTGATGATGTGATCCCACCGGGAATGGTTCACTCTTACCCACATAGTACATACCTACTCAGGGCCGGTTCCACATTTCCAGCACAGCACTGCAGGTGGTGCATCATGCATGTGTAAAGGATAAGAGGAGAAGTTGGGGGACCCTGTTCTGTGGGCAAATCATTCCAAGTTCCAATCGGTCAAGAGCAGGTTCCCTCCAGCCTCAGATGGCATTTCTTGTCAAAACCGATGGCTGTCTTGATCAGGTTTGGAAGTCGACTTGTGAAGAATGACTTGTGAACCATGCGAAGTGATTACCGGACAAGTCTAGAAGCCACGGTTTTGATAAAGCCAGATAAACTAGCAGATGCACGATGGGCACTGGACCCAGGCGTACAGGCAATTCACATCTTTCAAACCGGTTACAGATGCAATTTTCCGAAAAAGAAAACGCCCTATTCCTCAGCTCCATGTCATCAGTCTGGAAGAAAAATGTGCACCCCTCAGCTACGGTAGCGCTGGTCAATCTGGACCATATACCCACCTGTCTTGATCGTTCATTTTGTCGAACTCATCAATGAGACAGACACCTTTATCCGCAAGCACAAGAGCCCCTCCTTCAAGTGTCCATTCATGTGTGACTGGGTCGCGATGAACAGCTGCCGTCAAACCCACCGCAGAAGCTCCCTTGCCAGTTGTGTACACAACTCGCTGAGCTGTCTTCTCCACATATCTGCATACACACATTGAGAGTGTTGTTTGACATTGAGAGTTAGTGTACACACAGACCAGGACTTTCCAGCATGCATCTTCTTGCAATTATGGACACCTCTATTCCAGGAACCCTGAGTGTGAATAGGCACTTAGTGGAAAATGTACCATCCAACGAAAGCATAAAATGGTCCAAACAAACGTCATGACGCAGTGCAAACATAAAGCATGACCTATGGGGTAGGAATGTGGAAGCAAGGATCAAAGCAGGAACGACGAGCCAGCACACAGGAGGAAGTTTGGACCAGTTTGCAGTCCAACAACCGTGGAATGGACTCAACAATCGAATGCAAGTTCAGACTACTACCTGGTGTTGTTGAACCCTAAACCCTATCCAGTGAGCCCACGGGAATGGCAAATAGGCTGCTGCTACTACCTGGCCTTGTTGAACCCTACCCTTAAAAAACTATATTGAAGCGGGTGGGGCCACGGAAATGTCAAATAGGGTGGCGTAGCTGGAAACTTGAAATGGCCCAGACAAACCATGGGCTGGGTCCAAACAAAGCAAAGACAGGGCCGATGAGGCCTGGCCAAACTCCCAAAATGCCAACAACAGTAAATTGGCAGTTGAACCACAGAGCAGAGGACCCGCAGGACCAAATCAAGTTATCGAAGCAGCCCTAGCACAAGCTGAAACACTGTTGTCAGGATGGAAAAAGAAAAATTAAAGAAACTGGCCAACCATCCCACCAATCAGGTACAAAGAGGGAGGGGGAGGGGGAGGGGAATGGTCAAACCAAACACTAGAAATATCCTCTGTAACAGAGTCCGTATGGGAAAGCGGGGAAACAACAGAAAACTCTGCAAGGTAGGGTGTAAAAAAGAAATGAAAAAAAGGGTGTAGGAGGATACCCCCTTGGAAATCGGTGGCGACAAAGCTGCTGAGTACAGCAGAGCAGGGGACATATCAGCATTTAGCCGTTTTGAGGACTTGACATATTCTGTGCCCCTTTTTTTCCATTTGCGATGAACCATTAGCTTGAGCAGCAACTCATAGCACACAGACTGCTCACTTCATCAGATGAGATTCATGAGCATAGAAAGCCAACACGCAATACGAGAACTTCAGAAATTAATCGAAAATTTGAAGTCTTATGCAGTACGTTTGCTTATACAAGCTGGGTGGCTATGGCTGCCAGCAACAAAAACCAAGAGAGCTATTCGATTTTATACTCCAGCATCACCTGACCTTCGGCCGCAAAAGATGTCCTGAGGGGAAACGAAACAATTAACGGTAAACGGTACTAAAACCTGAAAATAAAACTTTTTGTGTGGAATGTAATACAATATTCCAAACAGTTTTTGGCCCACCCCCCCCCTCCCCCAAAAAAAAACAGCCCATGTGGCTGAAAGCTAGACATGAAACTGTTGATCAACAGATTCCAAGATCGAATCCTGATATCAGATCCACTCAATAAAGTTACGCCCAACCGCCATTAACAAAGAAAACAAAAACAAAGAAAAATCCAGCCAAATTGACAGAATAACATTTTCATTAATTTGGAGGGGACACCACTTGATCTAGAGCAGACCCAGACAGTCCTACGGTGTGCGAGGATCCGCGTCCTCGGCAGGCCTAAGGGGCCCCTGTTGCATCTGTGCCCGCCCTAAGTGAAGGCGGGCCTAACAAGTCACGAGAAGCCCTTCGGCTGTTAATTTCGTATTTGGGGTCCAGGCAGTTACGTCGCGTCAGTTGGTTGAAGGAAAACACAGGCCGAGCAGCGAGGAAATTCCACGGCCTATCTAGGCTTTTCCGAAAGCGCAGGCCCTGGGCGAGATTCGCAGCCTCATACACAGACAGTTGGAGGCCCAACCGAATGAGGCCCAGTAGCTTCAACAGAGGCGCAGCATCCTGGGGCATATCGGAAGCTTCTGGGCCCAGGCCCAGGCCAGCCAGGCTGCGAAGGCAGTCAGGCTCTTTCCATATAGGAAAGAGCTCGCTGCCTGGAGCCTCATTCAGCACTTGCATGCTGGCGGCAGCACTACTGGCGTGGACGCTCATGGGCTGCTGCTGGTGCTGAGAGGCAAGGTGCTAGCGTGTGCGGTCGTGCAGGGAGCAGGGTGCTGCTGAGGGCAGCGCCATAGCCCAGCCTCCATAGCTGGATGGGCTTGGACAACAGTGAGGCGCAGGCGTGGTCTTCGGGTGTACAGAGGGAGGACGTGGGTGAAGAAGAGGGAGAGAGAGAAGGATGATGATGATGATGATGATGATGATGATGATGTGAGGGCACATACCTGGTATTGGCGATGGTCTGCTATGCGCGACATCTTCAAGTAGTTCGTGGGCTGCTGACGTCAACAGTTGCATTGTCAATTAGTAGGCAGACTGTAGCTGTGTAGGAAGTAGGCTGGGCGCTGAGCGCCAAGTAGGGAGATAGGGCCTGGACACTCGTGTTGATGGTGGCGAGAGCAAGCTCTCATTGACACTGGTTTTCAGTGTTACGATTCTTCATTGGTGTTATATTGGTGCATTTCTGCTTTCTGGACACTGTGATACTATCTGGCCTTCAATGTGATTGTGCATGCTGGACATTGTCATCTCGCTATTGCTCATTTTCCTTGCAGGTGTCCAGATCGTGCAGGTGCTGATGTCCAGATTGGCGCAGTGGTTCACCATGCCCAGGCAGTCCAGCTTCTTTTTAACTTCATGTTTTACAGTGTCCAGATCGTGCAGGTGCTGATGTCGAGATTGGTGCAGTGGGCAGGTTCCCCATACCCAGGCAGTCCAGATGCTTTTTAACTTTAAGTTTTACGGTGTCCAGATCGTGCAGGTGCTGATGTCAAGACTGGCGCAGTGGACAGGTCCACCATACCCAGGCAGTCCAGATGCTTTTTAACTCGATGTTTTCCTTTCTCGCTGTGTATCACACGCGAAGACCCGTAGCAATCATTATCATAAACTGTTTTGGGGACCTTTTCCATTCACACTGCCATCATACTTCGCGAGGGACCACCGCCTGTCGTGAAAGGGGGTCAAAGAGCGGGGACTGGATGTCTGGTGGTGAGAAATGACTATCGCTGCCTAACGAGTTCGTAGGCTGGTGGCACATTTGGTCAGAGGCTCAGGAGGAGATGGGTAGCACGTATGGGGACATACTGGGAGAAAATCAGGGTGTGCTGCTGTGTGGAGAAAATTAGACAGAGAAGATTAGACACAATCACACAGGTAGAAGGGACTGAGGCGAGGTGTGCATTGTACAGAATAGATATAGCGTGAATTTGTGTGAAACGATGCATTCTGTCACAGCAAGACGGCGATAGACGAGAAGCACCCATTTGGGTTGCACAAACTTACTTTCGAAATGGTACACTACCGCACACATATAACAGTTGATAAATAGAATCAGAGTTTGAGTCCTACCAGATACAAGAGGTTAGGGGATGCCTCCCTTTTATTAAAATTAAAAGAAAGAATGTTAAGGATGCCTCCCTTATATTAAAATCAAAAGAAAGAATGTCTTACTTCAGAAACTGCGACTTTGCGGTCCCAGGATCTCCAAGGAGAAGAACATTGATGTCCCCTCGTAGCCGATGCTTCTTGTTGACGTTTTTCTCTTGCCCGCCAAGCATTGCCAAGGCAATTGCAGTTTTGATGTTCTCATGACCGTAGATGGATGGCGCTATCGATTTTATAATCTGCAACAGAAGCAACGGAGCATAGTTGAGTTTATTATTATCTGCAATCAGACCGGTCAAAAGTATTCGACTTCTAAATCTGCAATGAACACATGGAGCACATTCAATGCAATCAAACCAGTGAAGAATATTAGATTTTATAATCTCCAAAATGAAAAATACCAGAATAGCTTCCCCGGTCTTTTGCCGAAGAGCAAGTCGGGTGTACTGGTTCTTCAAAGCCAACGGTTGGCAGTCCGAGACTGGTCAACCTGCCGACAGATCGACTCATCGGCACCACTGGTCGGCCACTTTGTCAGCCTAGTGCAAGGGTGGCAGGTCCACAAAGACTAGAGAGAGAGAGAGAGAGAGAGAGAGAGAGAGAGAGAGAGAGAGAGAGAGAGAGAGAGAGACAGACAGACACACAGACAAACACACAGAGAGAAGGACAGACACACACACAGACTAGAGAGAGAGAGAGAGAGAGAGAGAGAGAGAGACCCTTCGATGATCCAGCATCCCGGGGACGCCGGACCATCGACACATGAGAGAAAGAGAGGGAGAGAGGGAGAGAGACGGACAGACGGCGTCGCGGGGACGCTGAACCATCGGCATGAGAGAGAGAGAGAGAGAGAGAGAGAGAGAGAGAGAGAGAGAGAAACACACAGATAGACACATAGAGAGACGGACAGACAGACACTGACTAGAGATAGATAGATAGAAAGATAGATAGGGAGATAGATAGAGAGAGAGAGAGA
>BFEA01000333.1:465689-487783 GCA_003427395.1 Chara braunii | reverse complement strand
GAGAGAGAGAGAGAGAGAGAGAGAGAGAGAGAGAGAGAGAGAGAGAGAGAGAGAGAGAAGGTAAGTCTCCAGCCTCACGGCTGGCCTCCTGGTACTTCCATCGATAGGATGAGCAAAATCAAATGAATCTACCACCAGAACATGGAAATATACACTGCCACATTTGTTTGTTTGTGTGTGTGTGTGTGTGTGTGAGAGAGAGAGAGATGGTGGGAAGAGGGAAAGAGAGAGAGAGAGAAGTAGCGATGGTGGATGGCGGAAGGCGGGAGAAAGGCCGAAAATGGGATGGTGGGAAGCGGCGGAAGAAGACGGGAGGAATGAGAGAGAGAGAGAAGGTAAGTCTCCAACCTCGCGGCTGGCCTCGATAGGATGAGCAAAATCGAATGTATCTACCACTAGAACATGGAAATATACACTGCGCACACGCGGCCAGCACACCAGACGTCAGCAACGCGCACTGCGCACCCAGATGCGTGGCGCGCGCGCACCTCGGGTCCACGCACAGCGCACAGTGCCGGTGCGCCGCAAGTATGAAATAAAAACATTATTAAAGCAAGTCACAAACTCGAATGAACTTCGCCTTTATTACGAAAAACAAGGCCTGTTTGTGTGCCATTCACTACTGTTTTCATTCCTTAATTGGATATAAATTTGCAACAAAGTAAAAAGGAAGAAAACTTCCTACACCGTCAAACAAACTTAGGTTGTTCATTTGTTACCTGTTTAAAAGATTTTTTGTCATTCCTGAGTTGGATTAGCTTGTATCAAACTTCAAAAAAATAAAAAACAAAATCCGAAAACATCTTGTACACAGTTAAAGAAGAAGGAAAAGTTCAACAAACACACTCCATGACCGTCGGCGCGGGGTTGGAGGGAATCAGTAGACACATCGACTTTCTCAGGCAGGGGGATTTTCTTCCAGGTTTGGTTCTTACATGCAGGCCCCTCATTAACACCAGTGACAAAGTGCAAGAACAACCCAAGTTTGCATGACCGAGCAGGCTGACAGGCACCAGAATTAGACTGCTTGCCGTTTGGGATTTTTTTTTTGTTCTCAATACAGTTTGGAATTTTTCAATGCCGCAGCTTGCAGCTGTCATTTCCCCAATACAGAAGTTCACTTTTCTGTTGCACTCGGGGATTCTTTTGATGCACTGCAGAGTTGGACGCGCCAACCGGCGGCACCCCCAATCCGTAGGCTGCCGACCTGCTGACAGGTCGGGGGAAGTAGGGCTCCCGCACTTTTCCGTGGCGGCCGCCTGACCCGCAAAGGCCCCGTTTTTGGGGTCTGGGCCGGTCGGGGGGTGGTTGGCCGTTCGCCGCACGGCCGTGGAGGCTGCCGACCGTAGACACCGACGTTCCCACGGTCGGTAAGTTTAAAAGACTGTGGCTGCCCACATTCTTCTCTCTTGCGCGGTGGCATTGTGGGCAGCCGTGAGTGTGGGCAGCCACAGTGCCTGGGGGAGATGAGAAGATTGTCGGCAGTCGTGATTGGGGAGGGAGACGTGCATGGAGGGGATGGTGTGCAGCCATGAATCTTTCAGAGAGAGAGAGAGAGAGTGAGTGAGCTCCACCATTCAAGAAGAGCTGCAGCTTTCGGCCTCCTTCGGTCAGTGTACGTATGTGTGAGAGCTCGACAGAAGGAGTGAGAGAAAGGCTTCTTCTACTTCTTCTTCTTCTTCTTCTTCTTCTTCTTCTTCTTCTTCTTCTTCTTCTTCTCCTTCTTCTTCATTGAAGTTGCAACAGCAATTATTCACCCAAATTCTTCTTCATTTTCTCCTTCGTCTTCTTCTTGTTCTTCTTCTTCCCACCATCACCCACCCTCACTTCTTTTTTTTTTTTTCAAGTTCGAAAATTCGTAGGGCGCTCATCAGCCACCCCTTCTTCTTCTTCTTCTTCTTCTTCTTCTTCTTCTTCCCACCATCACCCAACCCCACTTCGTTTGTTTGTTTTTTTTAATCGGAAATTCGTAGGCACTCATCATTCCCCCCTTCTTCTTCTTCTTCTTCTTCTTCTTCGTTTTGACAACCATGGCGGGTGATCGGGGACCATTTGAGCCCGAGACTGGTGAAGCCAGATAGGAACTGCTGAGGAAGTCTGATGTTTGGAAATGGGTGGACCAAGGGCAGAAGTTGTTGGGCGGTATGTCGCATGGCAACTGGGGATTGCGGTGCAGATTGTGCAACAAAGGGTTCACCGGAACGGCGTCAAGAGCGGCGAAGCACTTTGTCCAATCGTCAGATGCTGCTCGCTGCAGGCACAGCATCAGGGAGATTGTTGCTGCGGTCCGCAAGTGCCACCCATCACAAGAAATCTGCCCCAAAGATGATGACCAAATTGACTGAGTATTACAAGACGCAGAGCCGTCCGTCGGTCGCGGAGGATTCCGTGAATTTGGAGCCCGATCAGTGCACGGGGGGGGAGGGTGGGCTTGACACACCTTCGGCGGGGAGATATTGCAGGCCAGGTCCAGCGTCGGAGGAAGGAAGCGCCATTGGTTTTGCATCGAACTCCATTGGGAACAGAGCAGCCCCCACTTGCACGCATGATGAGATGCCATCCGAGATTGCCGAGCCTGCAGGGTCCCGTACTGACTTCCGCTCGCCCACCACGACCTCCCTCGGCCGGTGTGGGGCGGCAGCAGTCGTCCATGAGCGACTTTGTCGTGGATGAGCTGCAGAAAGAGTTTGCCGGAACTTTGACCAGGTGATGGCCTCATTCTTCTTCGAGAACGCCATTGCATTCAACGCTGCAAGATCAGACTCCTATAAGAACATGGAGAGGATCATGAACGAGGCGGCCAGGTCGCGGAAGATGTTGAAACTACCAGGGTACAACTTTTTGAGGACGAAGGCCCTGCCCGCGGGATACAAAACTGTGGATGCAGATTTGGAGAAGATCCACGAGTCATGGGATGTTACAGGCCTCACGTTGATGACGGACGGCACGACAACGACCAGCAACAGGCCGGTCGTGAACTTCATTGCAGCCAGGGATTCGGGGGCTGTCATGGTGAGGAGTGTTGATCGGCTCCGGCTTGGGCAAGGATGTGGGACGAGGTCATCAGGGAGTTGGGGGTCCACAGGGTCAATGCCATATGCACCGACTCGGCACAGGTGAACATATCCGCAAGGAAAATAATAGCTGAGCACGATGACCCGGCGATCAGGAGTATTCCTTGGGTGCCATGTGCATGCCATGTGTGTAACCTGCTCATGTGCGACATCGCTTCAGTGCCATGGATTGGAGAGGTGATTCTGCAGGGCAGGGAAATCACCACCTTCATCAAGAGACATCAGAGGGCTTTGGCGATGTTCAGGAGGGCTGGAAGGGAGTACAAGACAACTGGGGATCAAAGATGGCAGGCCGTTGGAGTCGATCCAACCAGGGGAAACGAGATTTGGCACAAACTTTCCTCATGTTGCAGAAACTACGGGAGGTGGAGGCAGTACCGCTGGCGACTGTTTTCCATGCGCGGTGGGTGACTCCCCATGGGACCGGACTGCATCAACACGGGCGCGAGCATGCAAGGATCTCATACAAGACCCGGCTTGGTTGTTGACCGTCGAGGGGCATGCACTTTGCTTCAGCTCGTTTTTGCCCTGTTGAAGGACATGCACAGAGACGGGAGGATGGGGATGCAGTTGTGGTCTTTGGGCATCACGTTGGAGAAGAGGATGGCTGTTTTACCCATGGATTGCGAGACAAGGGGAATCGTGATGAAGAAGGTGAAGGAACGTGTGAGGACGATGGCTCTCTCTGTGCATGCAGCACCGTGGATGTTGCACCCACTCCACAGAAAGCCTAGATTATTCGACGACTTGGAGTCTGCGGAGATATATGAACACTCGGGCACACTTTGCTGCGGTTTACACGAAAATTGAAGGAGTACAAAGAGTGCTGGAGGTCTCTGGAGAGTTTCCATCACAAAAATCCGGAGTGGATTCAGCCGAACTCAGAGGAGGCTTCGAGAGGCACTCTGTGACGAGGCAGAGGCAGAGGCAAGGTTGGGAGAGAGAGGGAGAGTGAGAGCACACACACGCTCACTCAGCTCGACACACACTCGACACGACTCAACGGAAGCAGACACTAAGTGGCAAAGTCGCAAAGTCGCAATCTTGGATTCCGAACACAATGTCACAACAAGTCACACTGAAGCACAAGCACCGAGGCTGAAAACTGAATGCCCGTACTGGGCTTGAGTCTGGTCTTAAGTATTGGACTCAAGTTCAGTCCCGAGGGCAGAGGTGCAATTTGCCTCAGGGCTGAACTTAAAATCGAAGGTCTGAGTCTGGGCGCCAGAATGCCGGATGGCGCCAAGTGACGAAGTCTGAAAGTGCCAAAGGAGGAACTTGAGAATGGACGACAACTGCAGAGGACGCCAACAGTCAGAACCGAAGAGCAGAACAAACAAAAAGAAAAAAAAAAGAAAAAGAAGGCTGGCGGGTGGTAACCAGCGGACCAGGGATCGAAACCTGGCTGAGTCCGTAACACACTCACATTTCAGCGGCTGGATGGTGGTTGACATATGGGAAGAAACACAAGTCGTTGCATAAGATTGCAGTCGGAGTGCTCAGTATGCGGACAACCGCCTCTCCATGTGAGAGGAATTGGTCCACCTTCGACCTCATTCACGCAAAGAGGAGAAATCTTTTGAGCCCGGAGAACTTGCAGATGCTTGTCTTCATCCATTGGAACAAAATGTTGCTGAAGATGTCAAGATGAAGATCGGGTTTGTTGACACTGAGTGATTGGCGTGGGAGACACCAGAGGGCATGGGTCCCTATGATGGTTTCATGTGAGACAGGGAGTACGGCCGGGAGGAAGTGAAGAGGAGGGCCGTAAACTGGTCCAAATCTCGCAGCCGTAGATCGAAGTCGACGAAATTCGACATTCGGGAGCTTGAGGAGGAGAGGGTGGACGACGGGGCATGGCTCCTTCATCTTTCTTACCGCCCTCGCTGTCCTGCAGATCATGTCCGTGGGAAGACCATTGTTGATGTTGACGACGAAGAGCTTGGCCATGACAGCGAGGATGATTACAAGTTGGTTCGAGTGGACTGACAGGTGGTCGACTAGGAGGTTGGGAGGTGTTCATCTTCTTCCTCCACGCGCGACCACATCACGACGTTGGAGTCCTTGCGTGTTGCATACTCCAATGAGTATGGGCAGAACCAAGAATCAACCAATGTAGGATGAGTATAGATGCAACGGAAGTCTGATAACCGGACTGACTCACATAGACTGACTCACATAGCATYACTCCACACACATTCAATCGTGAGATGGTGGGGTCTGAGCCATACATAGAAGATGCTCAGCCCCGTACACACATACACAGATGAATGGGGGAGGAGAGACGAAGAGGTGGGGGGAGGTAGACAGCACCGAAAGTCACCGAGGTAGAATCTGATAGGTCACCGATATGGTAGTCCAAAATGTCGACCAACAAGATCAAAATGTCGAGGACCATAGGTCACCAATGTCGGGGATACAGAGTCCAAATGTAACCGGTGTCTGAACTGTGATGTCGCCAAGTATCAACCCCAACGATCTCCAAGTCTCCAATCTGGTAAGTACCACAGTCTCATATCACCGAAGTCCAACTCTGATCTCTGTCCAACTAGCATAAGTCTCTAGTCTGAAGAAGAAGAAGAAGAAGAAGAAGATGAAGAAGGAGGAGGAGGAGGAGAGAGAGAGAGAGAGAGAGCTGACGAGGGAGGGAGGAGAGGTCCTCCGGCTCCCAGGTACCTCAGGCGGCAATGGCCGCCGTGCTGGCTCAGTCGCCCTGCTGCTGCTCCGCTTGCTGCTGCGCTAATGCTGCGCTGCCGCTGCTGCTCCTTTCTCGCTCCTGCGCTAAACTTAGCGCATCAACACAGCGCTCTGGCGCTGACCATACCGTACCGGTATAGTGCCGGAAGGTCGATGCCTCCAAGTGAGGCTGTACCGGTACTTTATACCGGTGGGGCAGAGGCCGGCGTCAATGCTGCGAGGCCTGGCCATGCCCTGAACCGTCCAGATGGACGGTTCAGCCCCAACCGGCGGGCGGCAGCCTCAAGAGCGCCGCCAGGCCCAAACGATAATGCCGTTTGGGCCTGCCCGTTGGGTACTGGTCCAAGATCAGGCCCTGAGGGCCTGTACTATCCCAAGGTCGGGCCTTTAGGCCCTGATGTGTCCCTCCGACCCTAAGTCGGGTCCGGTAGGGCCCGTGTGCGTCGAAGATGTAACATTGCGTCTGGCAGGTGCTTGGCGGGCACTTCAGCCTCGTTCACAACGGCGGACTTCCACATTAGGTGGTGCAGCTTCGCTGCAGGGGACCGCCTCACTCTCGGGAGCACACCTCACCCTTCATCGGCGACCCCCGCTCGAGGAGATAGGCGCTGCTTGTGGGACTACACCTGGGGGGTCGTAGTAGCAGTGAATGAAAGTGTGTTGTTCATGTGAGAGAGAGAGAGAGGCAATCTTCTTCTCCTTCTTCTTCTTCCACTTCTTCTTGTTCTTGTTCTTGTTCGTGTTCTTGTTCTTCTCCTCTTTGTCATCTTCGTCTTCTTCTTCTTCTTCCTACTCTTCATTCTCCTTCTTTTCTAGGGTGGCCCACGTGCGCTCAAATTTTGGCTCCGTTTTTCAGACTTCGGGGACAATCACACTCTATTGAAGTAATGCTTTTCTGCAATTGCATTGAGCACCTCTGCAGTCCTTCTTTCCATCTGCCATCCCCTGACGGAACCCCCAAACACCCCTGGAGCCAAACACCCTCTGCCCCCGGGCCGACCGGTCGGCTGCAAAATGGTCGGAGGTCGGGGTCGGCGGGGGTGCAACCCTAATGCAATGATCTTTTTAAACTGACATGGGTTTGACCTTCGAGACATTCGTTAAAAATTGGAACACAGAGAACATTAGAACGGCCCTTCGGGGAAGGGTGAAGGGGGGGGGGGAAGGGGGGAACACATAAACAAACCAACATCGGCGAAGGGAGAAAGACGGTGACCATCGAAGGAGGTTGGTGTTACATGCACCAAATGAAAAGACAAAACACCTGAGCAAGCACATGCACGATCCAGGTTCTTGCCGCAGTCGCAAATTGTTGAGACATTCTTTCGGAGTTGAGTCTGAGAAGAAACTTGCGTGTTTCACTACTTTCTCTCCACCTTTATCTGATTCGGGAAATGGATGACATCAGTTACAAAGTAGATCGGCCAAGGTGTTCAATACGAACTTACATCATCCTCCCCTCCGTCGTCCTCTGCCTGAGAGCTCGGTCCACTTGGCTCCGCCCGTGCCCGTCGTCTAGGCCTGGCCCGCTCCTCATCTTCATCACCATCTGCCATCATCAAAAGGTAACAATCACATTAACAATTTACGCCAATAAAGAGTTGAGTAAACTGGAATCTGGATCAATATCCTTGCCAGCAGAGTGATCAGGCTCCCCCCCTAACAGGAGCTGTACCATAGTTGCGGCGCACCAGTGCACAGTGCGGTATGCGTCGGTGCGTTGTGCGCTGGAATGACAGCGCGTGCACTGTGCGCTGTGCGCAGTGCGAGCGCTGCGGGCGGTGCACCAGGTGCGTGACTAAAATAAAATAAAAAACATATATACGCACCCCAGAGAGAGAGAGAGAGAGAGAGAGAGAGAGAGAGAGAGAGAGAGAGAGAGAGAGAGAGAGAGAGAGAGAGAGACCAAAGGGTCCCCTTCACGACAATTCAACGGGCCCTCCAGGTAACTCAAATGACTCCTACAACGTATGTGGACATTGTGGAGTCATTGAGGACCAATGCTTCAACGAGCAGGATGGCCGCATCATATGTGGCAGAGTTGGGAGTAGACCACCCATATAAACTGTGGGTTTCAATTCAGGTCTGTAGCTCGGCAGTTATGGGTCACCAATTCAGCTAGACCCTGTTCGTGTCTCCACGTGATTCTCAGGGCCTCGCTCTGCCACTCGCCAAATGTATAACATTAGAATGAATCTTCTGCTAAAACATGGAACCATATGCTATGTCTTTTGTGCATGTGGTGAGTAGTGGAGTGAGGGCCCTTGGGCCACTGTACATATTCATAAGAAAACAAAAAGAAAAAAACGAGGGAGCTACAGGCATCTTCATCCTAACCCATAACTGCTGGCATGGAGACCTGAATGCTAATCTTCAGCATACATTGGTGGTCGGCTGGCTTTACAAAACATATCTCGTGACTTTTGCGAAGCACTGTGGGCAGGTCGCTATTAGGCAATTACACCCTTCTCGCTAATTTCTTCCACCACTACGTGGGATTTGCAGAAGGGAGGGGGAAGGCCAGTTTCCACACCCCACCTTAAAAAAAAAACTGGAATGAGCTCTATTTTCATGTTCTGACATTTCAAAGCTTTTCGGAGAGGGGGATGCGGAAGCCTGCCAAAAACAAAACTCGCGCAGCGAGTTGAACATTTTTGCCTGGGGGACCCTAAGAAATTACGAAACCCCTACTTTTTTTTCCCCCGGAGTCCCGGACCTTAACTTTTCCGGTGCGTGCGGTGTGCAACGTGTGCGCAAATCCGTGCACCGAGGTGCGCCGCAACTATTAGTTGTACCCATCTGAAGCACAGACCTCAGATGATATATAAGACGATCTGTTCTTGTCTCTGGCTGACGAAACCAAACCAGACTGAACTTGCTTCGTTGTCTGATGACTTCAGTGCTCAAACTTTAAGAAAAACAAATAAATAAATGTGAGGCCACTGCAGAGCAGAGCAATTCACACTGTTCCCAACAGGGCAGGACACAAAATTGCAAATGAAAAAAAGCTGTGGATGGTTGAGATTACCATGGCTCACATACATAGCAGACCTCTAGTCCACACTAAAGACAATGAAGGGGAAAAAAAATGTGGAACCACAACTTTTTTTTTTTTTCTTTTTTTTTTTTAAAGGGGCGACGGCCTTGAGATATGATCATCAAACTGATCGTCCCTAGGTAATCCAAGATTGTAGTATCTCAGTCATTCGACTTCAGTCGAGTTCGAACTCAGGTCTGTATTTCAACAGTTCAGGGGTGTACCAACTGAGCTAGGCCAGTTGGCACCACGACAGATTTCGCCTGTCACCATGAGCTTTTAAGGTGGGGGGTGGGGGTGGGGGTGGGGTGGGGGGGATGAGCACGGATCGGGGGTCGGGGTGCAGGGGGTCACAACCTCACCACTCTCCTCCTTAACACATGCATACCCGGCATCATCAAATCGGTGAAGATGTTAAAAGCCTGAGGGACTACCTTGTGGACGGAGAGAGAGTGTGAGGCAGTAGTGCGTGTAGGTAGAGTAAGAGGGTAGTATAGGCAGACAGATCATAGCAAGGTGACTACATTGCTTTTTCTTTTTTTTTCCACAAAAAGAACCCCATCTATTCTGGGCGGCAGCAGTCCGGTTGCTTATCACCGGCAACCATGGATCACAGAACGAACGGCAGAAGAGATAAGCACGGCCTCATACCCCTGTCGCCCAAGACACGATGCAGGGGGGGTGTAGTGGCTGCACGGGGCCGCATGCCTGTAGCCATCCGGAGCTCGCATAATGTGCGGGAAACCATGACTTAGTACCCGGACACACATTATGCAGGTCCCGAGCGGGGCTGGTAGGTGACTGCACTGTTGTTGTATTGGTTGTTTAAGGCACGAGCAGGTCTTTCATTGTCAAGACACTGACAGTGTACTGATTGTTAGAGGCACGAAGAGGGCTTTCATTATCAAGAGACTTCAGTGTTCTGAGTGTTCTTAATGGGTGTTCTTCTGCTTCTGTATCTCAGAAATTGGTCTCAAGTTTGTTGTTCTTAAATTGGGCTTCTGTGATGGTTCCTTGCACGTCGCTCTACAACTGTACATTGTACAACATTTGTTTTTTGAATTTTTTTTCCCCAGAAACTTTTGCAAGGAAGATGAGCATTAGCGAACTCCAGCAATCAAACAGCATTATACATATGTGTCCAGATAGTCTTGACCTCGAACCAACAGCAGTCATGCATCACGAGATTCACCAAATCAGAACACACCAATAGTTCGTAATTGACAATGTTGAAATAGTCTCTCATCATCATCAACGAAGAACAAGAGTTGATATCCTATTGGCGCTCGGCGCCCAGACTACTTGTGGCAGATCCTACCTAGCCTAATACTACAATGCCGATGTTGACAACAACAGCTCCCTGAAGTACGAGCATACAGCGGACAATGCCGCACGCTTCCAGCACCAGGTATGTCTCTCGTAACACTCACAACCTCGATCCACACCGCACAGATGCCACTTGCACCCAAGGACCACCYTGCGTCACATCCAGCCTACAGCGGAGCAGCTYGGCTATGGCTGCCCGCTACCTCCCTGCTCGCCCGTGATAGCGTGAGTGCCAGCCAGCCAGCAATGAGCGCAGCAGCGCTTGCGCAGCATGCAGCCAGCACCCGAATGTCGAAYGASGAGGCAGGCCCTTCCCTATATCGAAGTGGCCTGCCTGCRTCCAGYCCARGAAGCTTCCGGTAGGCCCCGGTAGGCACAGGCCCAGTCACGAAGAGAGCAGGCCTTGGGCCTGAAGTGGTTGCATGCGCCCAACTGCTTTCGGCCTGTGTTTGGCCCGGTACCCGTATCCAGCCCAGGGCCTGCTTCACATTCATTTACACAGGCGGGCCAGGGCCTGGATTCATTCAACCAACTGGCGCAACGCAACTGCCTGAATTTCCCCAATGCGGGGTACCCTGAAGAATGAGGCCCAAAGGGCCTGTCGTGCCTGCCTTCACTTAGGGCGGCCGACCTTGTTGCAGATAGGGCCCCATAGGGGCTAAGCGGGCTTAGCCTCGCACTTTTGAAAGTTTTCTGAAAAACCGAACTTGGGAACAATGAAACATTCAAAAAAAAAAAACAATCAAATTCAAAATTTTAATTTCAAATTTTCAAAATTCCCGCCAGAACCAAAGGATGTCAGGCTTCCAGACCCCACACAGCTGACTGTCCAGGGACACTCGTCTGGGTATGCGGACGGTAGCCATGATTTTTTTTTGGGCTGTGGCAAAACGAAAAACAGCAAGTAACCAAAAAAACTAACAGCACAGGAGTTGATATAACTTCAGAGCACAACCATCCGCTGATTTTTTTTCAAATCTGAGATGGGGCCTGTACTGCGCTTACTGAGTACAGCCCAAATCCGCTGTGAAACTTTTGGGGATGGGGGGGGGTATGGGGGGTTAGGGGTTGGAGTATAGGGGGGATATAGGGAGGTAAAGTGTAACGAGCGTGAGGCTGAGGGTGAGCCGAGGGAGATGAGAGAGAGGGAGAGAGAGGGAGAGAGAGGGAGAGAGTGAGAGCACACACACACACTCACTCACTCGACACGACGGACTCGGACTGAGGGTCGGACGCAGACACAGTGGCAAGGCACAAAGTCGAAGTCTTGGATTCCGAATGCCGAAACGGCAAGTCACACTGAGTACAAGTACAGAAGCAGAGAACTGGTCGAGACTCGTCCCCGNGCCTGAATTTCCCCAATGCGGGGTACCCTGAAGAATGAGGCCCGAAGGGCCTGTCGTGCCTGCCTTCACTTAGGGCGGCCGACCTTGTTGCAGATAGGGCCCCGTAGGGGCTAAGCGGGCGTAGCCTCGCATTCCCTCCTCCATATCTTCGTTTGTCCTCTGCGAAGATCAATCTGCAGCCATCTGGTGCTTTCCTTTCAGTACATCCTTCTCATAGCGGGCAACGATTTGAGGAGAGGTCTGCATCAGTTCCTCCCGAGTAAACCAGCGGTCTTCCTTCGGATCTGTATGATGTCTGAAGTGGACTCGGAACTGCAGCTTTGGCTTTGCAGGACGTCCCCTTCCTGGAGGCTTCTGAACACGCATCTCCCTGTGGTCAACGATATCATCGATGTCGACTTCTCCGTCCATGGTTGGGGGCAGCGTGGATCGACGAGAGGGAAACTGATCAGTTTCCTTGGATTAAGCGAGCTTAGAGGCGTGAAAGACTGGGTAAGTTCTGAGATGACCAGGGATACGGATGACATATGATGGACCATCAGGATCTGTCCCTACCACGTCTAAAACTTCCCAAGGTCCAAAGTACTGAGGCATGAGTTTGTGGGATATCCCGAACTCCTGTCCCAGTTCTGAAGATTTGACCCAGACTCTGTCCCCAACCTGAAATGCAGAAGGGCGGCGGTGTTTATTCTCAGATTCTATCATTGCTCCCTGCGCCTTCTGTATATGCTCTACAGCCTCCTGCATCTTCTGTTCATAAGGATACGCGAACTCCAAAGTGCCCGGCGTAACAGTTGGCTGGTTATCAGGAAGTAGGAAGTCTAAAGGCAGTCTAGGCCTAAAGGTAAGATGTAGACTGTTAGGACTTACCCCGGTAGCGCTGTGTACCGCGTTATTGTACAGTTGGACAGCGCGGTTCATCTGTTCAGCTGCAGCGGCCTTCTATAATTCACTTGTAAATCTGACATCCCTGTCACTTACAATAGACTTAGGCAATCCAAAATCCCTCACCCAGTTCTCTTTGAAAAGCCTGATTACATACTCGGTCTTCGCTGTTTCCGGCATGGCTATTAACCTAGCATACTTGCTAAACCTATCCACGATGACGAAGATCTGCCTCATCCCACTCTTGCTGGTGACCAGCGTATCCATGAAGTCCATGGACAAGCTTTCACCCGGCCTTTCCGGAATCGGAAGGGGCTTGAGCAGCCCAAGAGGAGCCTGAGTACGGGGCTTGTCTCGTTGACAAACCTGACAAGTCTCCACATACAGCTGTGCATCTCGCATCATCGTGGGCCACCAGAATCGCTGCAGCAAGTTGGCTGCGGTCTTCTTATACCCGAAATGACCAGTGGCATCATGACACTCACCTAGAAACAAACTACGCAAAGACTCACTATTGGGAACACAATCGTTTATTCCCTGCATTCTCAAGGAACAGCAAGCCATTAACCAACTCAAACTTGGCAGACGTCTTCTTGTCCTTCGCCTCAAGTCTGCGTATGATCTCAGCCATAAACTGGTCCTCGCGATAGGCTTCCACCAAGGATTGAGTAACATTGTCCGTGAGACTGAACTCAGTAATCAGCGCACCTGAGAAGTCTGGTCTGCGCGACAGGGCGTCAGCAACCTTGTTATACTCCCCTTTCAGATACTGAGGGTCAAAGTCATATTGCTCAATGACTTCGATCCAACGCTTGAGAGCGTCAGAGAGTACCGGCTGGGTTCTCATCCATTTCAGGGTCTGATGATCAGTTCTAAGGATGAAGAACCTCCCAACGAGATAGTGTCTCCAATGGGTGAGAGCCTTATACACCGCATAGAGTTCCTTCTCATAAGTGGACTTAGCCAACTTCTGAGACGGCATTTTCTTAGACATGTACTCAACTGGCCTCAACTTTGGCCCCTCCTGCTGCGCAAGCACGGCGCCAATGCCATATTGGCTAGCATCCGTGGTTACTATAAATGGCTTATCAGGATCGGGTAGCTGCAAGACTTCATAGTGCGTCAATGCATGCTTCAGATGTCTGAAAGCAGCCTCGCACTCATCTGTCCACTCCCACGGGGTGTCAAGGCGGGTCAGATCAGTCAAAGGAGCGGCCACAATGCTATAGTTCTTTACAAAAGTCCGRTAGTAGCCTGTCATTCCTAAGAAAGATCTCATCTCAGTCACAGACTGAGGTCGTGGCCAATCACGAATGCTGGCCACCTTCGCGTCATCGGGCTTCAACCCTTCCGCGGAGATCTCATGACCCAAGTACAAGATACGGGTGCGGCCAAACTCGCACTTTTCACCGTTGATCTTGAACTTGTGTTGTCGCAGGAGACTGAGAACTTTGTCTAAGTGTGCTACGTGCTCCTCGACAGTCTTACTAAAAATAAGTATGTCATCGAGGTACACGACGACAAACTTATCCAAATAGTCATGGAATATCCGATTCATAGCGTGCTGAAAGGTGCCAGGAGCATTGCGAAGGCCAAAAGGCATCACCACAAACTCGTACAATCCGTACCTGGTCTGAAATGCGATTTTGTGTTGATCCTCGGGCCGGATTGCAATCTGATGGTACCCGGACTTCAGATCTATTTTACTGAAGTACCGACACCCTTGCACTCTATCTAACAGATCATCGATGCGCGGTAGGGGCTCTCTGTTCTTCACAGTGATGGCATTGAGGCCCCTATAGTCAATGCACATCTTGAGAGTGCCCTCCTTCTTCTTAGGTACGAACAGTACTGGAAATCCGTAAGGAGAGACAATCGGCTGGATCCAACCCTTCTCTATGAGTTCCTTGAGTTGGCGGCGAAGCTCATCAAGCTCGCCTTGAGACATCCGATAGATCCTACCCTTCGGAATACTAGACCCTGGGATAATCTCTATCGCGTGGACGACCTCCTTCTCAACAACCCCTGTAGGCTCCTCAAATAGATACGGGTACTTGGCAACTACTCCCTCTATCTCTGGCGGCATTTTTACCAGCTCGCCTGCAGCAGAGACGTAAACCAGATACATACCCTCCTCCGGATTTTGCTTATAATAATTGCAGAACGCGGCCGCACACAAGCATCAGTGGGAATCGATCAGACTACTAGCCTTAAACTTGTGTAATCTGGCGGTTCCCCCATTTGGCAAAGTGTGTTTGACCACCTTTCGGTCCCAGTCAAACTGGGGCTGTGCCACGGAGAGGTAGTACATACCTAATAGCATGTCCATGGGGAGCTCGTCACTAACCAGGAATGAGACATGATGCCTCAATTCCCCTCCCTCATACGGGAAAAGACATTCTATGTCTTTTAGGTAGTCATGGACTACCATGCGTTGTTTGTTGGCACAAGTCGATTCCACAGGTCGACTCAGGCGCTGCACTTGCCCCTGTAAGCGCAGCCTCTCAACGCACGCGCAGCTAATGAAGTTCCTAGTCGAGCAAGTGTCGTAATAGGCCCCGGCCTTGCGACCTCCTATGACTACCTCGCTGACAAACATTTCACTCCTAGGGGCTTTGACTAACGCCGTCCAAGAAGCTAGTGGGTCTAATCTAGACCACTCATCCTCTAGCTCCTCTAAGGATTCAAACACATTCATCGAACAGAGGGTTGATGGGTCTGAATGTGCTTGCGGGACGACAAAAAGAGTCTGTAGCTTGGGCCATTTCTCGCGAAGGTAAGGGTGTATCCACCACCGCGACCCTAGTAGGAACAGCTACTACTCCTACTGGCCCGACGTGTTTCCCGGAGCACTGCCTGAAGAACTGGCACTATTGCTACCAACGGGTTGAGAGGATCCTACCGCCGGCCACATAGTGGGCGGGATCTTCTCGGTGACCTTCCTGTTGCGGCACTTGTACATATTATGACCATATTGGCCACACTTGATACAAGCTTGCCGTGCCCACCGATCTCTCCACACGTCCTCAAATAGACCCGCTTTCTCCCATGGAGGAGCATTGGGGTCTGTTTGACTCTTCGACCGGGATCCCCTAGGGCGTCTACCGGTCCCTTTACCTTTTTGCTGGGTTACGGCGGCGACTACTCCACCCTCTGAAGTTTCGCCACCCACCTCTGCACCTACTCCCTCCTGGAAGTTGCCATCCAACTCGATGGTTGATCCATCGTTGTCGACAAACATGATGCGACCTTTCGCTTTCCAGTTAGGAGGCAGTGTCTTCTTTCTCCCTTCCGTAGTGGGTGTCTATCCATGCCCTATCTTTGCCTCAAGGTCTAGGGCTACCTTGCTGAACGAAGGAAAGTTGTGCATATTAATGTTGGCCTCTTTTGCCAACTGGTTCCTGAGAGGCTGAGATAAGCACCTCAAGTACGAAGTTAACAGGACCTGGGGGTCGTAGCGTACCCCTGGAACACAAATCAAACGCTCTACAGTGTTGGTGGCATCCATTACTGACTTAAACTGCCGCGTGTGCAGTGTCAGGATCGCATCAGTGGCCTTTTGAGCCTCCTGAGGATCATGCCACCTCTCTTCCACCATTTTCAGGAAGTCCTCCAATTTCTGAGAGGCTGCCCAAGAGCGGAAGTCATGACCGTACCCCTGGAGTTGCACTAACCCACTCAACCATCTTGCTGCACTACCCTCTAGGTAGGAAGCAGCCACAAGCACTTCTTCGTGTGGCAAGGTGAGTTTACACCTAACGTAGACCGGCACTGCCCTAAACCAAGTGTCGAGGTCTTCGCCTCTCTTGTCCCCTGTAAAAGGTTTGGGAGCGGCGATGGTCGTCTTTGGAACCCACTGATTTTGTCCATGTCCCTGCACCGCCCCGGGCTGTGGACCTGGTGTCGGCCTTTCCTGTCCCGCCGGACCCTTCCCCTATCTCGTTACTCACCCCCCCCCTTTGTTTTTGTTTTTTTTTGTCCCTCTCTTCGACACGGTGTTCGGCCAGCCTCTCCCTCGGCCTACAGCTTCTCTCCTCACTTGCTCACTCGATTCCCACAGCCAGCTAGGGCCTTGCGGTTCAGGCCTCGGGCCTGGCGCGCGTACGGAACTTCGAGCTTAGTCTTAGGCAGAGTACAGACGCGGAACCCAAGAAGGCCCCTGCCCGGACGTCTCGCTGAATTCTAGCGGGTACTGGAACCAGGCCGTATACCGGGCATGGTTTCAGCACTCAGCGCACTGAATCGAGAGACAGGGGGTCCGAACTCCGGGCCTGGTCATTTTGCGGGGTACGGGCTCCTCGCTAAAAGTGAAGAGGAGGCAAGGACCCAGAAAACGCCGAACTTGGTCGTCCGCCGTGTACGGATTCAAAGCTCAAAAGGGAAATCAGAGAACAAGGACTCGAAACCCCGGACTTGGCCGCTCGCAGGTCACGGACTTCGAAGCCAAACAGGGAACACAGACTTGGAGCCCCGAACTTGGTCGCTTGCGGGGTATAGATTCAGTGCTTAAAAGAGACGAGGACTCAGAAACTTCGAACTTTAACGCTTGTAGAGCACGGATTTTGAGCGCAAAAAAAGTGCAAAAGAGACAAGGACTTAGAACTCCGAACTTCGACGCTTGTAGAGTACAGGTTCAGAGTTGCAAAAAGAAACAAAAGAGACAAGGACTCAGAAACTCCGAACTTTAACGCTTGTAGAGTACAGGTTCAGAGTTGCAAAGAAACAAAGGAGACAAGTACTCTGAACTTCGAACCTCTCCGCTTGCAGAGTACATGTTCAGAGCTGCAAAAAAAAAAGGAGACTAGGACTCGACGCCCGTAGAGTACAGAGTCAAAGCTCAAAAAGGGAACAAAAGGAACGAGGGATCTGAACTCTGAGCTCGGCCGCCCGCGGAGTGAAGGCTCAAAGCTTCGTAAAAGAGGTAGACTAGCCTCGCGCTCGTCGAAGGCTCCGGCAGCGAGCTCCCCCCCCTTCCCAAAGACCCAACCAGATTCTTGCTATTCAGAAACGAAATAAGAAATGCGGCCCGACCGAACCCACAAATTCAAAATCGAGGTGCACCTGCCCACAAGTCACGACCAGATTCTCACTATTCGAAAACGCGACCAGGTGAAAAGAAGTCGAAGGAGCAGCACAGGCTCCAAGCTTAATTGTTTCTCTCGCCAATAGTGGTCGTTGTCTCTTCCTCTCTCTCTCTTCCTCTCTCCTTCCCCTTCCTCTCTCTTTTTATCCCTTTGTCCGTCTCTTCTTCCTTCGTTCCCTCTTCTCTCTCCCTTTTTCTCCCTTCTTCCCTTTTTACATCCCCAGCTTCTCTTCTATCTGGTCGATACGCTTGTTCCTTACCTCGAGCTCATACGTGGGTATGCCCCCCCCCCGAAGCGTCACGCCCGAATAGAGCGTTGCTTCAAACTAGAGCGAGGGTGTGTCCTCATGCAGGTCCAGTTCGGGTGAAGGCTCCCTCTTCCCGCGGGGAAAAAGTCTCTCCGACCTCGAATGAGGGCCCAGAGCAGTGCCGAAGAGCTGGCGCGACCTCCGTCGATCGCTTTTGAACAGAAGCACACCTGAACTTCGAGAGTCAGCCCCACCTCAAGCTATGGCCGGCCCCGAGAAACAGACGACCCGGGTGGGGAACGCTTCCGTACTCGAGAGCTGGAACCACCTCGTATGAGGGCTGGCTTGACCGATCGAGTCGCCGAATGCGGCGCTGCCAGTGCCGAGCGTGTTGTGACAGCGAGCCTCGAGAGGAGCTGAGACCTCGTGAGAGGGCTGAACGAACGGTCCGGATGTGTGCGCCGGCGAGACCCCCCCCTTCCCGGATCTCTTGCTAGTGTCCCGAACAGTAGCACTTCCGAGCTCGAGCTCTGGCATCACCCCGTCAGAAAGGGAAGACCCGCCCGACTGAACAAATTGCTCCAAACGAATAGCGCCGGTGACACCCCTCGTCATGCCGCTGGCGCGACGCTTCTTTTGGCTGAACGAGCGATGGTAACGCCTCGTGCGATGGCTCGCTTCGACCGAACGTGCGCTCTGCTCTCTCTCTCTCTCTCTCTCTCTCTCTCTCTCTCTCTCTCTCTCTCTCTCTCTCTCTCTCTCTCTCTCTCTCTCTCTCTCTCTCTCTCACCCTGTTGGACGCGAAAACCCGTGCTGAGCGTAGTAGGAGCCCACGAGCACTCCGTGCGTCTGTGTGCGCCTCTCCCTTCCCTAGCTACCCCCCTGCCCCTGCTCTCACTTTCTTTCTCTCTAGCGATGGCCGTTCTCCCTTAGGCTGTCGCCTCTCCTCCTCCTCCCTCTCCCCTTCCTCTCTCTCTCTTCCCCTCTCCTTCCCTCGCTAGGTCTCTCTCTACGTCGAACGCAGTTCTCAGCAGCTAGCTACGTACGCGGAACGCTGGTCCGTGCGTGCGCTCAGTACGTGCTCCTCCCGTGCGCCCCTTTTCCCTCACGCCTCTCCTTTATATATTCTTCCTCTCGTGATGTCTCCCACTCTCGGTCGGCATTTCGTCGTGCAAGGCGGCAATTCTAATTTTTCCCAAAAAAATTATTCTTCCTGCTTCCTCTTCACCTCTACCTCGCTCCTTTCCTTCGATCCTTTCTGACTCTGTCCCCTTCCAATCGGGTTCTCTCCTTTCATCGCCGCGCGGATCGATTCAAGTTGTGCCCTGTTCCACCTCCAGGCGTAGACAGTTACAGCGAGCCCGATTTCCTCTTCACCTCTACCCCGCTCCAGCAAATTTGTTCATAAATTTCATGCTCTCTTCTCACCCGGGATTACATTTTTTTTTATTAGTTCTATCCATCTCCAGGGACCCAAGGACTCGAAAAATCAAAATAACGAAATTCTTGAGTCATTTCAATAGGCTCATAAATCACAAGTTTCTCTGAATCATCGTATCGTACTTCCACATATCCACTGGGCGCCGCAACGACTCGTCGCCAAACTCACCTGAGCTTGGCGATAAAGTGAAATTCTTGTCTACACTTGTCAGTCTTGGAAAAACCAATATTACAATGGAAGCACCTATCTCTGATATAATAAAAAACCTGAGTAGATCTGGATTTTGTGATCAAGCGGGTAAACCACATGCCAAATTGGCCTGGGTGAACTTGGATATTGCAAAGATTCTTAAGAAATTTAATTAGATTCTACAAGGTGTTTGTGATTATTATTTCCCTTCGATCCTTCTGACTCCGTCCCCTTCCAATCGGGTTCTCTCCTTTCATCGCCGCGCGGATCGATTCAAGTTGTGCCCTGCTCCACCTCCAGGTGTAGCGAGCACGATTTCGTTTCCCGCCGGAGCGTCCGTTCGTCCCCTGCGTCGTGCCAATTTGAGTTTGGGGGGCCCATCTGACCAGGAAGCTCACGCTCTCTTCAGCCCTGTTGGCAGTTACCAAGATCCGGTGGGCGCGAGCGCAGTCTTTGGTGTCGTTCCCCCTTCCCGCCGGAGATCTTCAGTAGGCTCTGTAGTACGATTGCCCCCCCTTCCTCGCACCTGCCATCTCCCCACCCCGAGCACTCACCTTCCCTCAATCAGAAATCGCGCGGTTGGCTTAGTCTTGCTATGCTCGCTCGGAAGGCGCTGGCCCACATTCACCATCAAGCAGAGCCCTCCTCGGTCCGTATCTGCAGTTTTTCCAACTGTTCGCTCCATCCCTTCCACGTTCGTCATTGGAGCAGCTCCCCCTCAGTTTCTCCTCCCCTTATCCTGGTGATCTCCCCAGGCGAGTGGCCGCCGAGTACCCGTATCAAGTGACTCCATTCGTTCCTGTATTTGTCATCCCTTAGAGCGTCCGGATTCCATACGTCAATGCCAGCTCCGAGGGTGCAGGTCCCCTGCCGTATCGGCTTCCACGATTATCTGCCCGCATCGTTAGGCGCGCTCGCCCTCGAGCCTGCCCTGCCAAAGAAGGGGGTCTGTAGCTCGCTGCTATTTTCAAGATTGCTTCTGCCCGGTTCATCTTCGGGTCCGAACCCGATTGCGTTAGATCAAGCCAGCAGCATCGACTTTGCTCGGTCGGCGGAACCCCTTCTCGCTTGAGATCGTCGCCCCATTCCCGTCGCTTTCGATCCTCCTTTCTCCAACTAGTAGTCTCTAGTTATGCCATGTGGGGCCCTCCCCCTCGAAAGTCGAACTTTTGGTGTTCTGTAGTCAACCCCGAGTCCTCACAGGCGCGTCCTCGTTCCGAGCTTTCTATGGCCCGCTCAAAAGTCTGACCGCAATCTCAGATTCCTTGCTCCTAGGATCGAAACTTCAGTTTTTGAGGGACCCGCGTGAGCACACTTGCGATCCCGGTATAGACCGTCACCCCAGCCATTTGAAAGGTTAGCCACGAAGGCCCAGAAGCCCGAGGACAACGAAAACATCGTTCCCGCATGCATGCAAGCGTCAAAACCACACAACAACAGTAAAGAAAAGAAAAAATGTTTCCCATTTCTAAGAAAAAAGACCCATCGGCTGGTAGGCAGCCGCCTGACACCGGTGATACAGGTTGTTGGGCTAGCTGCTGGGGCTGTGTGCCCTGCGGCTGCACAGGTTGCGAGACAGCAGGCTGCGTGGTGACCGCAACCTGCAACGGACTCTGAGTGAACACTGTCTGAACAGGAACCTGTAAACTACTCCCTGCTGTTACCCCTCCTGACAGAGGCATGCCCAGGGAAACGATAGCAACCGATAAAGGGGCTACATATGGGGATACCCCAGTCACCGGTGGAACAGAAAGAGGAGGATATGGCACGGGCCAGGCACCAGGCCCTGCTGGTGATGGTGCTGCCTGAGCACGGCCTGCCAACACGGCTAGGCTTTGTTGAATGTCCTGAAGGATGGTAGTTTGATGCTCCTGCATCTCAATTAAGCGTAGCAGGGCCCTCCTAACTACCTTCACATCATCATCGATATGCGTCAGGTCCATTGTCTTTGATTCCTCTATGTCTGCCCCTCTCTGTTGCATCCTGGTTCTTCTTCTAATCATCATCTCTTTTTCGCTTTTTATCTGTCCTAATGCCCGCTGTAGCTGTGCCTCTTGCAGGGCTGCCTGCTGGATGGCGACATCCGCTGGGGTCAACACCGCGGGCTGGCTTACCACTAAGCCAGTGGACTGACTCACGGTCTGTTCGATCATGGACCCGACGGTACCTGAACTACCGGCTGGAGAAGTCTGCTGTGCAGACGTGCTCATGGCTGKTGTTGCCATGGCTGCTGTAGCACCGGCCTCGCTAGCTAATGCCCTGCTGGCCTCGGCTGCTCTAGCTCTCCTCTGCTGCTGCCTCTCCCGCTGTCGACGGAACAGTTCCCTATCACCCCCTGGTGCAAGGGACACGTGAGATATGGGGCCTCTAGCTGATCGCAAGATCCTGCGGTCGTCCTCTCCGGTGTCCTCACTGTCGCTCATAGGCTACAACCCGGTACACCGCCTACACTAGATCATTCAATGATGCCTACCGCAGCATAGTGCACAGAACAACTATTTAGTGGTGGCTGTTTTTGGAACAGATCTCATTTGGGGTCAACAGGTAAGTCAGATTCCTACCGTCAATACTATTTTTAGTAAGATTAGTTCTCAAACAGAGGAAGCATCAGGAATAAACAATATTCTAMACTAATGTTGTCTGTCAGATGACACATGGCTGTCCATCTAACTGATCAAAACAAAAATAATGTTGACTGACTGGGTCTGTTCATAGTATGGAATTTAAACCCGAACTTATCACCTGAAACCTACCCCTCCCTTTGTTCT
>BFEA01000333.1:427006-438735 GCA_003427395.1 Chara braunii | reverse complement strand
GGGAAACTTCATCGCACTAGCCCCTTGGCATTCAGGAAACATACGCGTGTTCCCCATGGCCACCTGCTCCCAGGCTGACACGCCCTCAATCAATCACCAAAGAAATGCGAACTCCATGGATCTCATAAACAGTGCTGACAAAACCCTTCCCATCTCACCTATGGGCTCTCACACCAATAACATCTCTTCAACGTTCTAAACCGCATGGAAACTTCCGCTTAAACCACAAGTACACGGCCCCAGACTTGCAGTCAGAAACTTGTCGCCACAAGAAAACGAGGCCGAAACGTCAAACGCTGGGCCTGCTGTCCATAAATTGGATCAGCGGTCGCGTTTTCGTTTTGTGCTTCCAGAATTCGAGGTGTCAGGCCCAGGCCCAGGTGCCCATGTACTGGCGCTTTAAGACTCCCTCCATCAGTCACCAAAGAATTGTGAAGTCCATGATCTCATGAACAGGTTTAACAAACCCCTTTCCATCTCAAAAATGGGCTCTCAAAACAACAAAATCTCTTCAACATTCTAAACCGCGTAGAAACCTCCGCTCAACACGCCCTAAACCCTAAGCCAAAGAATTATGGAGTCCATGATCTCATGAACAGTTTTCGCAAATCCCTTCCCATCTCAAATATGGGCTCTCACATCAATAACAGCTCATTTACATTCTAAACTCAAATGGAAACGTAAGCTTAATAAGCCCTCAATCAATCACCAAAGAAATGTGAAGTCCATGATCTCATGGACAGTGTTAGCAAGCCCCTCCCAATCTCAATCATGGGTTCTCAAGACTGATAACATCCCCTCAACATTCTAAAACCGAGTTGAAACTTACGCCTTAAGTCGCACTCTCCGGTGGTTCAATCTTTCGTAACTTTGCTTCAATGCAATCCGCAAATTACCTAACTCAAAAGGGTTCTCCCTTGTCCTTGATTCACCTTCAGTTGCATTGCCACCCTTCCAATTACCATGACAACCAAGGGTGTTGAGGGAAGCAATCACCATACATTATCGTCTCTGCAACACTCCCCAACAAAAGTGCAAACCCTAGCCCAAAGCCTTTCATAAGGAGGGCCTAGTTCAGTACGCTCCATAAGGAGGTGCTAGTAGTCCAACCCCTAGTCCAAACCCTGGTCCAAAACCTACCATCTTCCCCCAGATAGAACACCCGGTCATTATGGCTGCATCTAGGCTAAATGCAGCTATAATGACCGGGCATTCCATTCGGGTGAAGACGGTAGTCCAAACCCTAGTCCAAATACTGCTTTAACCCTAGTCCAAACCCTAGTCCAAACCCTAGTCCAAACCCTAGCCCAACCCTAGTCCAAGCCCTAGCCCAACGTAAAGTCGACCTACGGTGTTTTTTCTGGTGGTCAGTTACGTCAAAGACTCCTAAGAACCACTACCAGGCACATCGCATACAAGAACAGCTCAATCTGCAGCAAAGAGGCACTCATTACCCGGCAAGTTGGGAATACTGAAAAAATGTCTTCCATACGAAATGAGCACCTCAACTGAAACTCTTAGCCATGCCTTGTCAGCTCATCATGCACCATGCACCATGCACCATATTGCCCAACCCATACAGCCGATTGTGCCTCTGGAGACTGCCACTTGCACGAGTGCCACCATTTACCGGCCCCTTAGATCCAGCCTTGCAAAACTTTGGTGCGGTCAACTATTCAAGTCAATGCTAGGTAACTACACCCTGCGGCATCGTCCTCAGAGCCTTCTTTTCAGTGGATTCACGATGCCTGCAACACCATCCATGATCCCTTAGTCATAGCTCTTAAACCACCACTACCTTTCATGACTCCCCTGGTTACCAGGAGGCTTGCCCTTCTTCAGCTGGTCCACTGGATTGCATTGGATTGTTGGCCCAATTTTGCAGTAGGTAGCCCCTACCTCTTATTGAAGATAAAGATGATTGACACCTAAGCGACATGCTTAGTCACATATCTTAAACCACCACTACCTCCCCTCGCTATTATTGAAGATAAAAATTATTGACACCTTAGCGACATGCATAGTCATATATCTTAAACCACCACTCCCTCTCATGACTCCCCTGGCTACAAGGAGGCTTGCCCTTCTTCAGCTGGTTCATTGGGTTGGATTGTTGGCCCAATTTTTCAGTCGGTAGACGTGGTTTGATGCCCCTGGTATCGTTGATGTTGTGATCCCGAAGTTCCTAGCTCCTGTTGCAGCTAAATATCACTCACACCTTACCGACATGCATACAGAGAGCTGAAATGTGCTGCCTCCCAAGTCACTCTTCTCCTCGCATGATAGTAAGGTTCAGTCCACTGCTCCTTGTCCGTGGTCCTTGATATTCACTCACTTTTGTTGCCACCGAGTTCGCGCGGTGTGCACTTAGTTCAGACAACGCACGCCTCTTCCTGGCTTTTGTTTCCACCGATTTCACCGTAGTGGTTTCATTTTCTCTGAGAGAAATCTGTGCAACCTCCAAACCTGTCCATGATCCCTTCTGACCTGGTGCAGGAGAGCCAGGCAGGCTCCACCTCACCGACAACTTGCCATGCTTCTGGTGTTTGCTCTCACCCAACCGTTGCACATGACTCTGTGCGGTCGCTGACAAACTGTGCATTAGGGAACCGGTTTCACAACTCGCATTTTGAGAATGCTCATCACTCGCTGAACTCTTCTTAAGAATACCTTTCCTTGGTTTCTTCCCTGTATCTCTCTGAAGTAAAGTCTCCTTCGCAGGTTGGTTCCCTGCTTTCTTAGATATGTGATTTACTTCAAGAGAACAGGTTCCCACATTCTGTTCGTTGCTTTGGTCTTCGTGCTGAAATGGAGGTTTCCACTTTGCTGTGAAGCGGTTCTTCCGAGGTCTCTTTCTAAAAGTCCTGCGACACTGAAGCCATGCGTGCTTGTCAAGGTCGCAGACATGAATGATGCCTTTCGATTGCTTCCACAATGCCTTCTGCTTCCCCTTATCAGTCTCACGCAATTCCTTCAACAAAGGGTCATTCATAAGACTGCAATCCACCTTTATGCATAAATCAGAGCTGACATAACGCTCACTAGCAAGCCAAGCCTCGCTGCAAAGATTAGTCCTACCCTGTTCTGCTGAGCTCCCATCTAAGGCGCAACCAATGCTATCTCGTTCACCGCGCTTCCACGTGGAACTCTCTAGCAACATCTGGGCTGCATTCCTTTGAACTCTTGGCTCCTCAGGAGGCGGTTTCACTTGTATGCCATCCTTCAGACAAGTGCCTCTCAGGATTGGATGGAGTGCTATGTTCTGCAGTCTAGCGAGAACAGCAGTGTCACAGTTCTCACAACCCTCGCGAAACACTGAACCCACTCCACCGAGCTTGGTAGAGTCAGCTGCCAACTGGTCAGCGCTTGTCCTCGTATAAGGCAGCTCGAAATCCTTTCCCAGTTCTCCTCTCCTTGGCAAAAGCGTTGTTTCGCTGTGACTACCTCCTACTGCAAGCAACCCATCACTCCTAGGCCGGACTTGCATTACTCTTGCAGTAAACTCTGGTGGCACTAGTACCCCTGTCGCAGCTAGCTGTAACAACACACCAATGAGCTCAGAGTATTTCTTTCTCAATATATTCTTCTCCCGGATAGCCTTCCCATTCAGATGGCACTTGATGACCATCAGCAAGTCCTCTCGATCGGGGACTTCCATCAAAAAAGATGCCAGATGTCTTTCTGTCAGATGGAAAAGCTCTGACCTGTCTGAGCATTCCAGTAAACACTTTATGGTGTTATAAACAAGGCAGTACGCTGCACCACTGATTATGGGCAACAACCCAAAGATGGAGGATAAATGTAAGTCAAACGGCGGTGGCCTTCCATAAACACGGCTGCCAGCAAGAGCCATGGCAAAATTTATTTTCTTTGCTCTCTCTCTCTCTCTCTCTCTCTCTCTCTCTCTCTCTCTCTCTCTCTCTCTCTCTCTCTCTCTCTCTCTCTCTCTCTCTCTCTCTTTCTCCCAGTGGGCTTGCAGTCCCGGGGTGGTAAGAGCACCGCTCGGACCGAGGAGCTCTGCCAGATCGCTCCAATCTATTGGTGGGGAACAGCACCTGCTGGAAACCGGGTCCAGTGTCCCTTATACATTAAGTTTGCAACACCTTTCTGAAACAAACTGGTGTGAGCCATACCCGGCTTCGCTAGTGTTGCCTCTGCACTGCTGTGAGTCTTGTTTTATTGGTTCTGTTTTTCCTGAATCTGTCTATTGCCGTACTCGGACAGCATTTTGTCAGGACGGCACTGTTTTTCTTTCTTTTCATAAAGGGGGTATAGCCCTTATTAGCCTTATTGTATCCATTGGGATTCGAGCTCCTGCCTGTTTTTTAACAGGTACATGTGTGCACCATTCAGCCATATTGGCTGGTTTTCCGTATCATCTTCATCCTTCGGAACTGGCCGTTTGCTGCAACTGGCCATCGATGTCCACGATGGGAGGAGGATGATACCCACTCGTGACCCAGGGCTAGGTTCCCACTCACTCGGATTTGTCGTAGGCCAGAAACGAACAAGCCTAGTAAGTGTGACCTCACGCCTGTTAGCGAGGTTTGATTTAAGCAACTTGGATTTAGAGGCTATATTTCTGACCATTTCCTAATAGAACTCATATTCATCATTCTTTTCTGAGTAGAACTTTACAAAAATCCAAAACCAACCCGCAAAACACCTCCCTCCCTCCNCTCTCTCTCTCTCTCTCTCTCTCTCTCTCTCTCTCTCTCTCTCTCTCTCTCTCTCTCTCTCTCTCTCTCTCTCTCTCTAAATCTCTCTCTCAATCTCTAAATCTCTCAATCTTCAAACCAAGGCATCAGCCAACAGTTCCATTCTTTGAATGACCAAACAGCCTCCTCCTCCCGACAACACTCCCGTCAAGGAGGGTGGCTTATTGAATGAATTGACTTTTCTCTTCTATAATCGTGGTTTCTTTTTTCACCCAGCACCCACAGCTCTCGGTAATTCATCCTTGCCGTTCATCTGCTCCTCCTCCAACAGCGCTATGAATCAAAACACTTCTGTTGCCGTCTGTTCCCCCCGCCGTTGCCATGAATCAAACACTTCCGGTACCATCCATTTCCCCTCCATCTGGCAGGGGCCTGTCTTCACACAGCATCAGTCTGTCCCTCTCCTTCCTCCGTCATGTATGATAGGATGCCACCAACCTTTCTGAACAGCCAGCTAGGTATCAGCCAACAATGGGCAATGTCATCCATCACCCTCCATCACCCTCCCAACGGCAAGAACCCTGCCTGCAGTACATGTCATCCCAACCTCTTCTGGGAGGTTTCCCCTTTGCCCATTGCCTGCAGTTGTCCTTACTGTCCGTCACTGTAGCTGTTCGCTCTTGCTCTGGAGCTGTACCCACTGCCAGCTAACCACTCGTCTTATTCCCCACTGAATTATGAACTCCTCTCGCCGAGTGGGACAGTTTGTCCACAAAACAGAGGAATGCTAAGACGCTGACCTGTAGACATACGACTGACAAGATTGCAGCCAAACAACAGCCAGAAAGCCCCAGGCCCCAACCCGTAGCAACAATACATCAAGCGCCCGTGGGGATACCACCCCATCAGAGTCATGACGAGGGCCAAGAAGGGAGGGTGACTTCGTCACAAAGAAATGAAAATGGACAAAGAGGAGGAGTACTATGTCACAAAATCGGGGCCGCAAGGGTCATTATCCAAACAGCACATCTCAAAGACGAGGAGAACCTTAAAAGGCCAGCATCAAATCACCAAACAGAACATCTCAAAGAGACCAGTTGAACCTTAAAAGGCAAGCATCGGATACATCTCATAGACCAGGAGAAACTTCAAGGCCGCAGGGGAACTGAAGGCTACCTTGGCCAGGTCTCCGAGACTTAAACCCCGACACAGCAGCATGATCAAACACCGTCGTTGTGTGTTCATCTCTCATCATATGTATGTATGTGTAGAAACAGTCCGATCATTTAGACAGAAGAGAGCTGCAACTACCCTAACTGCATGGCTGAGTGGTTCCACACAACACATGACGCTCATAAACAGATCACAGGTTCAAATCCTGCTGCTGGATTCAATAATGTCAGCGGAATTTTCCCTTTCTAGCAGTGTTGCATACCCCAACGGTAGGTGGCCCTTGACTGGTCGGCTGCCGACCCGCCGACCGGTCGGGGCCGGTCAGCACCTACCAGTCGGGGGTCGTCGACACCCTGCAAAAAAAAAAAGATTAAAAAAAAGGGTCTAGAACCCCTAATAACCCCACCAACACCCCCATAGCGGCCCCCAATACAGTCGTCAGTCGGGGTCGACGGTCGGCTGCAATACAGTCGTCAGTCGGGGTCGACGGTCGGCTGCAATACAGTCGTCAGTCGGGGTCGACGGTCGGCAGGCTATGTAACCCTGCTTTCTAGGGGGAAAAGAGAGAAGTGAGCCATGGAAATGAACACCCTTTGAATCAACCAGAGACATTCAGTGTGCACATCGTTGAGCAAGAAAGACCACGGCAAAACCAGCACACCTGCGGACTCCTCAACGGAAACATTGCCTGTCAATTTCTGACAAAGTTCCCCTCCATCCAGCCCCTATCCCTGACAAGTTTCCCCTCCTGAGATTAGTCCGCAGTCAGCAGTCAGCAGTCAGCAGTCAGCAGTCAGCAGTCAGCAGCGGAACTCCAACTCTGAATAAATTGTGTGCCCGTACCCATAGGGTTTTAATTTAGCAGCAGGCGCCATCAGAGTCTAGAGTTAGCAAAATGTGCTTACCCATCAGATACTCAAATCATCAGTCAGCAGTCCCCACTCATCAGTAGCAGGTTGCTAAAATTTAACTCTGAGCAAACTTGGGTCTACAGTTAGACCTCTCGACATTGAATTCCCATAAGTAGGCAGTCGGCAACAAGAAATCTAGTATGCACTGAGTGCACTTTTTGGCTCACTGTCCTGCGTAAATTCCTACTGCGCAATTCAGCTCCAATTCAACCTAGGCTCAGGTTAAATCCGCGCTATTGATTCTCGCCTATTCGTAAAATCCAGGAAATTTCCAGTCCTTGGCAACGACTTCCACGGCGAGAGCCTCGGGGCTCTGCCAAATTACCACGGAGCAACATTCTCAATCCAGATTGATCCTCCATCGGCAGGAATTCAGCACCAACATTCCACACCCACCAAACTTGAGCTCCAAACGCGCAATTTCAGATCAACGAAAATGACGGCGGCAACTTCACAGGAAAACAAGCTGTCAAACTTCCATCCTTTTTCAATCCTTCAGAACCAGTCCCATGTCCCACAGCTGTGCTTGTTTCCCCAGAAGCGAGACCTATCAATCCAAGACGGCGTGCACAACTCCCAGATCACCATTTAAGCTCCAAACTGCTTCAGGTATTCAAAGGCTTTCCTACTTAGGACAGGTTACAGGTTCAAATCCAAGTTACAGAGCTTGTCAAAGGTATTCCACTACTCAAAGAGGAAGCATTCCTCTACCATCAGAGGTTAGCGAGCTTGTCTATCTGTTATTGCGGCAGCCTCACAGAGATTTGACCTCCGTGGAGAGGGCATAGACGGCTCCCACGACTATGAATCCACTGACTCTCTCTCTCTCGCTGAGGTAGAGCATTCAGTTCACAATTGGTGGATACCCAAGGCAGGCCACACCAGAAGCACCAATACCTCCGGACCTGACCTGTCGAGTCTAATCTAGCCTGCCAAGCCTAATGGGACCGATTATGGTACCAGTAAGGGAGAAAATCTGAGCCTGTTTTGGACACCACATTGGGAAAAAGAGGCCATAAGTGGAGGTTTAGGAGAGCAGGACCAATTCCCGCACCAGCACCGTACCAGTTTTCAGCAATGAAAAAAGGGGCGAGGCAAAATCTGAGCCTGTTTCGGACACCACATTGGGAAAAGGTGGCCCAACCAGAATAAGTGGAGGTTTAGGAGAGCACTCACTTGGGACATCTGCTAAAAAGTGGAATGATAAGATTAGCATAGCCCTTGTCAATCCAAGTATGACTACACGTCCAAATTGAGAACTGGTTTGCAAGAGCAGAACAGAAGCGTGGCAAGCCAAGAAACGAAAAGGAAGGGAGAAGATGATGACCATCCCTCCTGCAAGCCAGGGCCTGGTGAAAGTAGGTGAACAGTCGCAGACAGAGAGACAGAGAGACAGAGAGACAGAGAGACAGAGAGACAGAGAGACAGAGAGACAGAGAGACAGAGAGACAGAGAGACAGAGAGACAGAGAGACAGAGAAGAGAAACAGAGAGATAGAAAGACAGAAAGACGGAGAGAAGAGAGAAGAGAGAAGAGAGACAGAGAGACAGAGAGACAGAGAGACAGAGACAGACAGAGACAGAGAGACAGACAGAGACAGACAGAGACAGACAGAGAGGGAGAAAAGATAGTTGAGACGTATAATTTCAACTCCCAATCCGTTGGATCGCACAGCTTGGACATATTTATTTTCTCCTCCATTTTTTCATCTTTTCCGTTTTTTCCCCTTCGACTGGTACCGGCCAAAGTTTCGCGGGTGGAATGAATTTGAAATCCTAGCCAGTGGATTCACAATTTCAGAGTCGAGGTCCCACGTAGGGCCTCGCTGCACTACACAACAGTCTACATCTATCTGGACAACATGTGCAGCACATGCATTCAAACTGAAAAAAACATTTTGAAATGTATCGGGACCAAGGCAAGGTCCAGATACAGTTACAATGTTCTATAGTGGACCAAACACCTTCGGAAACCACGCCCCTTATAGTACCAGAAAGCAGCACCAGAGGAAACCACTGGAAACCACTTAGGACGTGGTTGTATCCTCCCTGCTTCCAGGGGCAAGGCGAGGTCCCACTAGCAAAGAGGATAGGATTTCACGCCTGAAGCTGGACGCATATGCGGACAGTGGTGCACAAAAAATCGCCAGTGATCTGCTTTTCTGCATCTGTGCGTAGAATACGTGCAGATTCAGAGGCTTAATCCAATCCCCTTCGCTAGTGGGACCTCGCCGCAGGAGAAACTCCGGGCAGAAGTAATGCCTATGCACCCTGCACGTATCTGACCAGAATTCTCTCTACAATACATTCTTAATAATGCCTATCCTTTTTTTTTTTTTGCACTCCCCTCTACTACTAGTGGGAGCAGCACGAATAATCCTGGGTGCCCAGAAGTCAGCAAGCAGAAGGTCCAGTACTGTGCCAGGGGACCTGGGACTGGGACGATGTCCCACTTACTAGGATTCTTCTCCATTTGGGCCCGTCGATTACCAAAAGACGGCCAGAAATGAACAAGCCCTAGGCAAGTGGATCTCCCCCCTGGTATCTGGCGGTGGTAGGGTGCTAACCAATTGGGAAGGGTCATCTCGTCTGCTACCGGTAGCAGCAGGTGTATGTAGGTGTATCTTGGGAGAGAGAGACCGGACCGGTTTCAGTTTGTGGAGAGATTCCCGGCCCCCCCAGTTCTTTTTTCTTTTTTTCGTTTTTTCTTTTCCTTTTTTTTTTGGGCCAGTTCCTTTTCTAAGGAATTGGCTTTTCAATAATAATAAAAAATCGACAATGCTACCACTAGCACTAGGTGTAGCTCTTTCTTGGGAGAGAGACCGCTTTCACAAATAGACGGCTGTCGTCGTACTTTCCATCCACTCGCCAATCTCAAAACGACCACTTCACCCAGGCCATGCGGCCGATCTATTCACCCATGCAAGTGTTGGGCAAAAAAAATAAAAATAAAAAGAGACAGCCATGAGATATATTCCTGCTATGGGAGCAGATGAAACACATAACTCGATGATGATTCGTCAAGCCCGACGTCCTTTGAAAAAGCAGGGAACCGGGGGGGGGCGGGGGGAAGAACCAAGTGCATTTACTTGCTCCGGGCAGCAGAACAGTGAGCCAGGAGCTAGTCGGTCTTCCGCTCAGCTTACAGGTCGTTCATCCACCATCGGTCTCTCCGTGTAGTGCGCAATCTGGACATACGGCCTCGCTCCACTACTTACCAATTGTGCAAAATGAGAATGAAGCTTCACCTAGATCATGGAAAGATACACCGACATAAGTTTTGTCTTTTGTGCATGTGACGAGTAGTGGAGCGAGGCCCATACTCTCATGAGAACCGGTCCCTCCTCATCACCATCGCCCAATCAGTCATGATCTTGCCTCCAAATCTGCTTAACAAAAAAAAAAACAAAAAAAAAAAACGATTTGTCCATGTATTTCGAAAAACTCCGAGCCTGCTAAGCCCACCAGATCCTGAAGGACCAAAAAAAAAAAAAAAAAAAAAAAAAACCGGTTACTTACGACACAAACCGTCGATCAATCGACGGTCATCCCATCAAAGGCTACTCATTTTTGCCGCCTGGCGACCGTATCACTTCGCGCGCAGCAGCCTCGGCCTCGGGCTACCTTCTTAACCGCCGAACATAGCATGCCATCATAGTGACTGCACACAAGCCTTGTTCCCGTCCCAATACAGACGCCATGATCGTAGGGGCATTGTCCTGGCGGCACAATGGGAGGCTACCCGCACCCCCCGACGCTATGAGAGGCAAAGCGGCCGTCGCTGCTGCGCTTCTGTCTAGGCTACGCCAAGCCGGAGATCCCGACTTGTATCTCCCTCCTAATCTACAATCAACTGTATATCAAGCAGAGAGAGAGAGAGAGAGAGGGATGTTACCTCTCTACCCTGCTGCTCTCTTACCTCCCTTACCAACGCTGCTGCTCCTCCTAACAAACAGACATAGCCATGTCAACAGCAAGTGGGTCACGGAAGCCCATCACCGCATTTGAGTAGTTCGTTAATATATTTTGGAACAAAATATTGATTTAAAAATAATCATAATAAAAGATTGATAGTGTAGAGCACCGTTTTTTTTTCCCCCTTTGGAGAAGCACTTGGTTCATTACTGCCTTGCATTGATCACATTGGCGGGAAAAAAGAAAAAACGTGTTTTCTTTTTTGTTTTTTTTTTTGTTTTTTTTTCTTTCCTTGTTTTCTTTTTTTGTTTTTTTTAGTGTTTTTTTTTTCCCTTGTTTTGGCCTGTTTTTCTTTTCTTGTTTTACCATTTCATTTCGTTGGCTTACTTGTAGATTGATTAATTCAAAACCGTAATGGTTTAAAAACAAAAAAAAAAAACAAAAAAAAACGTAATGGTACCAACTCCCCTTGCTCAGTTGGTGCACCCCAAAGTTCGAACTCCACTCGAAACAACAGATGAGTAAAAAATACTTCGATTTCGAATTACCTCTCAAGGTCCGGTCACTTCGATGATGATATCTCTCAAGGCCGTCGGCCATCTTTAAAAAAAAAAAAAAAAAAAAAGAGGAAAAAAAAATCGTATTGGGAAACGGCATAGCAATCGACGGGCAAAGTCCCAACTGCTAGGATTGCTCGTTCCTGGCCATAGATCCTACCGTCTTCCCCCGAACACAACGGACCCTCATTGTGACCGTATCGGACCGGAAAGATAGCTTGTATACTTTCACGATGCGGGTGCGTTGTGTTCAGGAGAAGACAGCAGTCATCTACGGTCAGAAACAAAGACTGCTGGTATGAGGAACCTCGCGCCCTGCGCCAACGTCAAGCCCCAAGGGGCGAGGTTCATCGTACGCAGAGAGGGGGAAGGAGGGGGAGGAGCTGGCTCTTATACACATCTAGATGTGTATAAGAGACAGCTTTTGTATCGTGCTATGGTGGGTGCAGTCGCAGCGTGCGGAGTGATCGACGATGTCTTTAGTCGTTGCCTCTTATTTGGCTGGATTTTCATCAA
>BFEA01000333.1:399698-417751 GCA_003427395.1 Chara braunii | reverse complement strand
ACAGTTTGTCACAGCCCCTCGTTTGTTGTCCTCTTCTCTCTCTCTGCCTACGGTTTACCGGGCAGTTCTGTTTGTGACGATATATATATATATATATATCGTCAAATAGAACTGCCCGGTATATATATATCAACCGATCTATGTCGTCCCACAACAACCTAATATGGCGCAAGAATAAAGAGACAATCCAAAGACATACTATCATCATAGTCGGAGTGCAAGGATAATAGTCCTACCACACCAAAAACAAACTCGCAAAAATTGAGAGACAATACAAAAGCCATTCTAATATGTCACCTTGCGAAGTGCAAGGATAACAGCTATACCGAATACTGATGTACACCGAATATTGATGTACACCAAAAACAAACTCGCGAGGGTTGTACACAATCCACTACTCCCATGATAATATGTGACCCTTCTCCCCCCCACACCACCATCCCACCAATCGGCCCAGTCGCCATAGCCTACAAGCAAGGACAACCATCCTCCCCGGGTGTCCCTTCCGCCCCCCTCTTCCTATAAAGATCGAGACCGTGGGCTAAAAGCATCCAAGGTCCACCAAAGTGACCGTCTATACTTGTGATGTTGATGGGGTATATCCTCAACAAAATATCAAACATGTATGCCAACTCACATACCCTAGCTCGTCACAAGTTTTTAGCCCCTCCAAATTAGCATGCAATGCTTCTAAGGACGATAACCACTCATGCGGGATGATCACACAATTGACAAGGTAAGGAAGAAGGGGAAGTTCGTCGCAAAGGTGTCCGAACCCAACAACCCCTTTTAACGAGTGTTTGACTAGAATCATCCAAACAGTTCATGGGTAGAAGAGGAGGGGACCGGTTCGATGCGTGGCGAGAAAAAGGCAGAAAACAATGTCATTTACCTCCCTCGTTGGAGAGGATCAACACACATAAATACTGAACACCGAATGGTTGTTTTCTCCGCCTATCACAACGCACTATCTACAGAGCAATGAATGACAATGGGTTGTCCACATGGTGCCCATCAGACCTAATCACATACAAAAAACATAGGTTAAAAAAAATCCCATAGGCAGTTCACTCACCACCACCGTTTTTTTAGTTAGGAAAAAAAATGATCGTGTAAAATGAAATTGAAAAAAAAAAACAATAAAACAAATAATTCGAAAAGCGTGTAAATGGATTTAACGAGTGAGGTGATTCCATACGACAATTTTGAACCAACCCTACGAGAAAAAATAATTATCAGTCACTAACGATAACCAAAATCGAGGCTGATTACTTGAAATAATATGGGTCCTATCATTTCCATGTTGGTTGCCACAGGCAAAACCACTGCTCATGGGGAGAGACAAATTCCTTATTTAATTATGAAGTCAAATTAGGGCAAAGGACATTGATTGCTTCCTTTCGGAAGGATAAACCCACCAATATTTCCGATACACTTTTCACTAGGGAGGAAAACGCCCTGCGAAAAAAAAAAAAAAAAATAGGCGCAAGCATCTTTTTGGTTGGTATTGCCAATCATTTTGCACTACAGGCAAAGTCTAAAAGTTGCATGAGTATGTACACCCTAACTTTAAAAAAACGATTATGAAACGTATTAGTGGTTTAACCTCTCGCTCAATATTTCACAAAGTTATTCAAGAAAATCAAATATATCAGACATTATCGCACGAAAAATCAAATTACGATAGCCACTCATCAACTTCATGATCGTCTAAGTTCTCGCTCACTAGTTTTTGTTCCCAAAGGACTCAAGGATATTTGCCCCATTCTGAAACCTAATTGACTTGACTTTGTAATCGTATTACTTGAAGCTCATTCCTTTCATATGCTAACAATTCGTATTACTTGGGAGAGAAAGAAATTTTTTATCCTACTTCCAACCACCCATAATGCCCCCAACATGAAGGTGATTCATCTAAACCAGATATACTTCATACTCGTGAGTTGAAGGGTAAATAATTATGCTCTATTTGCTTTAAAAAAACAACGTAACCCTATACAATCCTTTGTAGCTGTAAAATTTTCATCTGAACATAGCGATAGCCCAACAATCTACAGCCAACGCAACAAACTATGTCACAATAATTGCAAACTGTTCCTTCAATTGAAAAGTATACACCTTTGCATTTCACTCCAAAGGAGGCGCAAACTTTAAAAGACTATATCAATTATTGCATTATAAAAAAAATCTCAAATATTAAACAAGTTACAACAATTTTTATTTCAATTTGTTTTTTTTTTTCTTGCATATCAAATCATTACTCATAGATCAACCACATGTTTTGATTATCATCATACTTTATCACAACCTTTATCTACTATGTCATTTCATGATTAAAATACACAACGTACTTAGTACACAAAAAAATGAGAAAATGAAAAACAAACAAACTCGATAAGCAATAAAGAGAGGTAGGGTATTATAATAACACATAACAAATTACATTGGACCACCATAAGCGGAATGGAACGATACTTCAAATACATCCCGAATTTATTTGATTCCTTTCTATTTTACCTTACGCTTTGTATTCCCTTATTCAAGATTTTTGAAAACACTCATCACCTTCACCCCCCACCACTATACTTCCTTCATCCCTATCTTTCATCACTTTCCAAGACACTTTCTACCACTGGCAAAACCTCGTACTGTCTATAACCATAACACCCTTTCCCACCATGCTCAAGTGGGCGAAAGCAATAAAATTATTAATTTGTGACGCTATAAAAGTTGTTCCCATCACCGAGGATAACTATAATGTGGTAAAAAGCTACCTATATTAAAAAATGGGTAGCTTTTTACACGGTCACTGCTCTGTTGCTGGAACTCTGCATGCAACCACATGCAATTTATACCCTTCGTTTGGCATATGACACTATATTATGACGAGCCTAAGGTTACTGTCATTTAATGTCCCACATAAACCAGATACTGTTACAATTAAACGACATGAATAGCAACTACGCATTTGGATATGGGTCTTCATGACATTACCCACTCAAGACCGCATGAAGGTTAATGCACAGGCTGGTAGCTTCAAGCTAGGGGTCAAGTCCCACATACCACGCACATTCAAAGTTGTGATCGTAGCGGGATAAATGGACAACATAAAGGAGTTGTTAATTTGAGTATCAAAATTTTTTCTCCCCGTCTTTTCAATTTCACCTTTTAATACCTACCTATTACTACTATACAAGGAAACCGGACAAACAAAGCTACCTCTTATAATGAAGGGAATATTACATAATGCCCCTTGAACTAGTTATCCATGATTCACGGTTCGAGTCATCGATGGGGGCAATGCGTACAAACCAAGCATTTACTACTAGTTGTGCATCCCTAAACTTCGTTCTTCACATTGGATATTTATTTTTCTCTTTTAATTTTTGTAAACTAAGCGATAGCTTTTCACTAAGATTAATCTTCGACTACTTGCTTATTACAACTCCTAAGGCTATTTAAGAGGTCCGTACAAGAATAGTTAACCATCGATTGAGGGGTTGCCTGTTGTCCCCTGCGCTAACAACGATGGCTAGCGAGTGAGGTAAGGTTGCCGATACAGGCTCGGTTATGACAAACACCAAACATTGTGTCTGTAGTTGCACCTCCCTTTTCTTATTCTCCCACCCTCATTAAACCACCAGTACTTGGCCTAGCTATCGATGTCGAGTCTGGAATGCCCCTGCGCGCCGATTTTTGTCGAAGCGTCGGGGTACCATTTTGTTTTGTTTTTGGCTGGCGCTTCCAACCATTGTGGTCCGGTACCCCAAAGCCCTAAAGGCATGGCGGGTTAACGGGGAAGCGCCGCGACCGATAGCTAGGTCAAATACTGGTGGTTTAAATATCATTAGTGTCAAAGACCAATACCCTCCTACATAACAAACAACCCATCCACATACATACTCACACCCGTGTAAAAATACTACTAATACCGACTAAGGGGGGAAAGTCAACCATCTAAACTGATTATTTAATATATATCATGCAGTTGTAGCATGGTGGGTGAAATATAGGGTCATTTATCATCTGTATATCACAAGGTTTAATAGGTTAAATCAAGCAAAAACTTGAAAACAAGAATGATCAAACCACCATCACTAAACCAAATTTGTGTTATTCCTAAAAAATCCAAATCATAATGGCGTGCAATTTCGCAGGTGAACTTTTTTTTGACTCAGACACTCAACCTTTCAAAGACTCCATCTTATTTGGAAGCGGGTTAACCAACGACTAGCCATCCACTAACAGTTCAAACTCAATTGGCTTCCTATAAACCTCAGACAATTGCAACTACTGACAACGAAAAAGCGAGGTTGCTCTCTATAGGGAGATATACGTTGGGGAAAAACAACGTAACAAAGTCACTTAGATCAATCCAAATTGAAGGGACGTTTTCGGTGCAAATACCCTTACAAGGATATCCACTCTGGTTTTTGCAGGTGACAAAAGTGTGATTTGAACGGAAAACTGAAAGCTAGGGTGCATGCGACCGGGCTTTCGATGGTCGGTGCTGTAATTAAATGTTCGAGTATGATGAAGTGTGCATGGGGCGCGCAAGTTGTGGCGCGCTTCATGTTTGGCAGGTTGCAAACCGACATTTTTGCCGACCAGTTTTATTTTGATTAAATTAGGATAAAAAGATCCTTTAGTTTGGTTGATATCTCCGCATGTAGCGAGTGCAAGCATCCGACAGGTAGTTTCAGTATTACCTTTGATGAAAATTCCTTGATGCCAGAGATGAACTCAACGCGATGGCTACAAAGTGTTGGAGTTAGCAAAAGGGCATTTTTTTGTTTTAACGGGCAACGTACCACCAGTGAAGGAGAACCCCAAACTTAGGATAAAAGGGGCAAAGGGAACCCCTCCGAAATTTCATTTGGCCTTGTTTTATTTAATTCCTATCTTTTAATTTTTACCTGGACCCTCAACCGCTGCCACATTCCTTGTCCTTTATTTTGGTGGAATGTCGAAATTCCGGATAAAAGCGCTAGCGGGACTCAAGGAGATGCATATGTCGGCGCCGCGAAAACCTCTTTCCATTTGACTTCCTGTACTTGCTTCGTAGTGACTCTCATAGAGGGCAAATGTTTGGTCACTATTGTCATATTCGGGGTGATGTTTGATCAATATTGTGACCATCTGCAGGCTCGAGGGATAAAACCTTAGCGGGCGGGCATGCTGGGCGAGTTGGACCTCGTACATGATGTGCTATGACTTACCTCAGTTAACGCTCCGGCTATAACAAGTTGCACGGTTATGGGGCAATGGCGGCACAAATTGGGCATGGTACGTAATGTGCTCGGTGAAGGCAGGTAGATCCCAAATAGTCGTGCGCCAAGTATGAGAGTTTGTCAGACGGGGGCTTAACGGATAGGCCAAGGTGTGGGCTTGGTCAATTTCGGCAGACCCGATTTTTATACCCCCCCTCTTTATATGAAAATTCGCGCCTATCAAACTTAGACTTGGGCCTTGCCCTATTAGTTACGACTTTGTACTCTCAAATAGTGGGTGCATGGATAGAAATCAACGATCGACAATGGAGGACCAATGAAGTATCTTTAAGAAATACATGCACCCGCTCTGATGATTTATTCCATCTTGGTATGTGCACAAAAAAAACTACGAAAAAAAACTTTGCAAATTTGCTCCTCATCTTTGCATGAAAGAAACGTACTAAAAAAGAAACTAGAAGATGAAAAAAAAAAGGTTGCAAGTATTGACAACCTTCATGTTTGCATGGCTGTTACAACACCCAAAAGGTTTATAATTTTTGCCTTTACCGACAAACAGACTCACTTTTATAGCACCCAAGGCATTTGTGATATGGGAAAAAAACACTGGCAAAAAGATAATATGGAAAATTCAAAGACGTAATGGGAGTATCTTCTGCCTTCGTCCACCTGATCGAGTTTCATTCCCCTTCCACAGAGAGTACGCCAGTTGTTGCTGAAGTGCCTCACCTCTATTAACCGGACGTGTCTTCCAATTCCATCCATCCCGCACAAACCCTTTCCTTGCACTTACCTTTCCCTCTACCATCCCTCCTTCCCCTATCACTTTCCCTGTTTTCCCATGCATCGATGATTCTACACCCCCCCCTCCCCCCGGCCCCCTTCCTTTAGCTATCCCCCATTCTTGTTCTCCCCAATCTGCCGTTTCGATGCTATCCCCTATTTCCTCTCCTCAGAGGTCTCAACAAGTCAAGGCATGTGCCACCTTCCATGTCCTGGTTCATTCAGATGATTGGGAGAGTTGACGGGGATTCTTATGTCAACATGATAGATGGGTGGATTGGCTGGTGTCAATTCCAAAGTCTGTGGACATGTGTTTTGCTGCAAGTATGACCCTCCCATAACAGGGAGGGTTTTGCGACTATGGTTGATCGGCAGTTCATCCTCTCAATTCGGGAGTGTCGTCGATACTTTCCATGCTCCCCTTACCCACCCATAGATAAGTGCCACCAGTCACCTTGAGGAACAAAACTTCGGCGAACCAGTATCGCCTGGAAGCAGCGAAAAAACAGAAACAACTTTTCCCTACCAGTAACAGCAGGGAGCAACAATGTGAAAAAAGAAACGCCGGTTTGCGGTCATTCCTCTTTTCGCTGTCTTAGGCTTTTAATTCCTTTTCTTTTCTTTTCTTTTCTTTTCTTTTATTTTTGGCAAAACATATGTGGCAGCCTGCTATTTTAGGCGATACGAGCATCCTCCAATAGCAAGCCCCAGTTTATAGATGGCTCCAATCTTTGGTGGGAAGCATCACCTGCTGGAACCCGGGTCCAGCGTCCCACTGACAAGATCAGACAAGGTATACCTCGCAGAACAACATTGATTGCCCTCTCACAAGGGGATTGACTGTCTGCCTAATTACCAGCCAGATCACAATATGTATAAAGGTCTAGCCATGTAGAGGGTGACAAACTGTCTTCCAATCGTACCCTAATCCTTCACAGTCGTAGTTGTGCACGGCAAACCCTCGGCCCCCTCCCTGCATAAGGCTGCTGCCCAGCTCCATGATTTAAGTTTTCCACAAGGTCGTCTGCCTACCCTCCCTTACCCTAGGCTGTTCACCCGGCGAAGAACATTCACATATGATTGTTATTGTCAAATTTCTCGCAGAGGTTAGCAAAATTCGCCACATATATCATTATTATTGTCAATCATCTGCCATAAATTATCAGATCAACTGGCTTGCTCTTCCTCCTGCCATTTCGCCCTGCAGAGATCTGGCCATCCCCTATTGACCATCCCATCTCCTGCCCTCCCCCTACCCACCACTCAATCAACTAGCCTTCCTCTCGCCCCATCTCCATCTTGCTGCCCACCCAGTCAAATAAATTTACAGAAAGAGAAAACTATGGCGCAGTCAGGGTTACAATTTGTAATTGTATTTGAAACGTTTTAGCAGTTTAGTCAAAGCCCGAGTTTCAATTGCATTTGAAACTGCGTTTTAGCAGTTTGAAACTCGGGCTGGCTTTTTCTAGCAGTTTTTCTTTTCTTTCTTTCTTCGTTGTTGTTTTGTGTGCCCCTCCGCGGCTGGACCACGGCCGAGATGTCTTGGCCACACCCCAGACTGGCCACGACCGAGATGTCTCGGCCACAACCGAGATTCGCAGGTATTACCCTTCACAGGCAAACGCGAAGTCTCAAGAGTAGCCTACTCCGAAAAAGTGGGGGGCTCGGGGCAAGGATGGAGGCCAAAAACAGAAATAAAAAAAAAAAAGAAATAAAAAAGTAAAGAAACGAGGAACTTCGAATCCACCTACGTCGGGACAGCCCTCACCTCACCAGTGCTTTGAGGAATGTATCTGGCGAGGAAGTGAGGAACATGAAACATGTCGTTTTCCTTTTTTGTTTCTTGACTGAGGTCCTTGTAGCGCCTTGCCAGCCAGGCATGGCAAATTCCACGCGAGGCAGCTAACTGCCTCGCTTCATTCAGTTCCAGACAAACACTGCAACATCCTGTATAGGGCCGCAATCACAGCATAAGGGATTTTTTTTTTTTTTATTTATTTATTTTTAATCTACTGTTCGTGGATAGACGAGGGCCCTGACTGAACTGCGCAGCCCGAGTCTCAACTGCAATTGAAACTCGGGTCCTGACTTAAAAAGCTGCGAAAACGCAGTTTCAAATGCAATTACAAACTGCTTTCGTGACTGTGCCGTAGTTACCCCTTACAGAAAAGATCAAGGTCAAACCTAAGAGCCTGATTCTTAAGGTTTCTTTGACACAAAATTCTGCGCATGATAGACCATTAAAGTCAATTCACTCAAAGTTGGGTGCTCCGACTCTGACTTTAACATTTTTCTCGGCCCTTGATCCGACGGGCCTGTGCTCACGGGGAGGAACGTACAGTTGATGGCCAAGCTAAGCCTCACCTGAGTTGTGACGGGGTGGATGCCAGACATGTTCGGGTCAGGACCCTTGTCGCTCGTTTTTCCTTTGCTAATGACATATCGTTGTGGATGAAGTACAACGTATGACGGGGGTGCTTTGGGTTTTGGACCCCTCGTTGCTCGAATGAATGCAATAGGTCTTGATCTCTTGACCTGACCTGTTAGCCCTAGCGTATGGCCCTGTCGTGGTCCAGGTGGATGTTCGCTCTTGTCAGTACAGACCCGCAAGTTAAGAGTCCACTTACCCAAAACCATAATAAAGGGGACAACATCAATGACAAAGTACAGGACCGGATCTTTTTCCTCGTATCTCTAATGGTCCGAGCAGCAACGGAACTGATACCGCCACTGAATCATTCCTGCACCCTTCAAAATTCATCCATCCCTGGTTCGTTGACGAGTGGTTGCCCCCAGAAAGAAGGCACAACAAGAAATATTTTCTGCCGAGGGCCAACCCCAGCCTTCGAACTGTGAACATTCAGGGGGTACCCCCTCATCTAAAAGGAATTCCTGGTAACATAACAAAGCCAGAGCTTCTCGTCACTGCTCACTTGCGTGTCCGCCAGATGTGCTACATGAGACATTAGGGTTGGCAGAAACAGGGATGGTCAAGAAACTTTTAAAGGACCTCCCACCTCTCTCTCTCTCTCTCTCTCTCTCTCTCTCTCTCCCCCCCAAGTGTGCACAGGCCGCACACAAGAAACTGTATGCGCCCATCCTCTCCCTCACCTGCACACACACACACCTGTCTCTTATACACATCTAGATGTGTATAAGAGACAGGAGGAGGAGGGGGGGAAAGGAATAGCCGTAAACTGCAACAGGTGCAAGGCCACAGATAAGATTTGTGGGCAGTCAAAGCGAGCTCCTGCCGCCGCCGAGGAGGGGCGAGGGGGCGGAGGGCCGAGGGGGCGGGGGGGCGAGGAGGGCGATATGGGGGAAGGGGCAGACGTCGGGGAGCGGGCAGTGGCGGGAGTGAAGCGGGCAGTGGAAACGTGGGCTTCATTTTTTGCTCTGGAACCGCGTGCTTGATTCTTTCATAACTTCAAAAAAATTCTAATAACCATATTGTCAGTGTTTTTTCTTTCCCTATCTCTACCTCTAATCTCTATCTCTATCTCTCTATATCTATATCTATATCTCTATCTCTATCTATATCTATATCAATATCAATATCTCTATCTATATTTATTTTATAGAATCTCTAACCTAATCTTAAATCTAACCTGATCTAATCTACAATCTAGTCTATTCTTTTCTTTTTTTTTCTTTTTTCTTTTCTTTGTCTTCTCCTCATCGGGGGACAGCTATATATTTTTCTCCCACGTCACATATTTTAACTGGCGTTCTGCCATGTCATGGAACATATCTTTTTCTTTTCACTACCTACCACTACTCCTAAGGCTATATAGGGGACCCCTGCAAGCATAGCTTTCTACCTCTCTTCGGTGAAGGGAGGTTTTACCTCTCTCGGTGGAGGGAGGTAAAGGCATGTTTGCCCCTTTTGTCCTAGCGTTTAGGGTGCCGGGTTTTCTAATCTTGTCTACTCTACCATAATCTAATCTCAATCTTTTTTTTTTTTCTCAATCTAATCTAACTGTAATCTTCATCTAGCTTAATCTAATCGTTATCCAATCTAATCTACCCTAATCTGGACTAATATCAATCTTATTTGATCTAAATGTAATCTGATCATACAGATATACTGAACACTGAGTCTCCTCCCGTAATGGTAGGTGGTTTTAGGAGAGACCCGACGATTTCGAAGCCTGAACGGAACACCCATGTGAGTACCCATGGGGGCTTGAACTCGCACCGGCTCCCTAAAACCACCTACCGTCATGAGAGACTCACTGACGCCATTGCGATTGTTGCTCGCGTAGCCCATAGCTGTCGATAAACAGTTTTAATGTTCGAACTCGTCAAGATTCGAGCTCGTGACCTCGAATCGCACACACAAACAAAACTCATCAATTCAAATTATGATGAATTCAAATTACTAGTATGAATTCAAATCATTGAGAATAAAAAAAGAAAAGAGAGACACAGAGAGAACGTGCGGGAGAGAAAAGGAGAGAGAGAGAGAGAGAGAGCGAACAGGTGAGAAATGAGCGAGTTGCTAATTTGCTGGAATAGTGCAAACTCCAGAACACAACTTTGAATCTTTGCTAGGAAAACGAATATCAAAAAAGGAAGAACAAAATCGTTCTTTGAATATTTTGCTTACTTCCAGGTCTCGAGAGTAACGAAACGGCGAAAATAAAGAAAATAAAGAAAATAAAAAACAAAAAAATAAAGAAACATAAAGAAAATAAAAAAAATAAAGGGAAAAAAGAAAATAAAGAAAATAAAGAAAAAAAAAGCGTCCACGAGCTGCGCTAACAGACGCAAGAGGCAGAGGTCTTCTCCCCATTCGTTCTTTACAAACAAATAGGCTACCAGTCGGGACGCCCGTGTCATCTTGCTTTCCCGGGCGGCCCGGCCGCGCAAGGAACAGGGATGGTCCCAGCAAAAAGAAAAAACAAAATCCTAAAAATCCGGTTAAAAAAACTATGTTATGCAGAAAACTAAACTGAATAACTTTTGCCTCAGGGTCACATTAACATTCTTTACCGAATTTATTTTATTTTTTATTTTATTTTTTGTTTTATTTTATTTTTATTCTTATTTTATTTTCAGTTTATTTTATTTTATTTTATTTTATTTTATTTTATTTTATTTTATTTTATTTTGTCCGGCCGGACAAGTGGTCGCGGGCGACTCTGGTAGCCTAATAATATTTTTTTTTTTCTTGCATTTTTGTAACTTTCTCGCTGTCGAATGAGCACAGCAGAGCAACGATAAGCTAATCTGCAGATCAACGGTCCGTGACTCAAGATGAACAGAGCGAGCATAACTTCTTCTCCTCGTGTGGAGTCGACCCAAGATCGAGGACTTTCATCCCCATCAATGAAGAGGACAGCCACACCGGTCAAACTTGAAAAGAGGAAGAAAGGACAGACCGCAGCTACACGTTATACTATCGCAGAAACTACTAGAATAGACGAAGGCCCTCACTCCACTACACAACACTCTCCATGCATTTGGGCGCTTTCTGGACCAGGTGCATCCGGACAAGTCCCACATTATAAAAGCACCGGGTCCAGAAATTCTCCAAATGCATGTAGTGTGTTATGTAGTGGAGCGGGGCCCAAAGAAATCCAGATTCTAGACTTCAAATTCAATACCAACATCACGACCCACCAGCTATCATAGACCCATAAACCCAAGAACTGCAAACAAAAAAAAAAAAAAAAACTAAGAAGAAAAATGCCAACTCCTCTTCCACTCAGCTCGTCAAATCTACGCTCCCACGACCACTACAACCACCTCCCCCTCTTCCTCTTCCTCCTCCTCGCCTTCCTCCTCCTCTTCTTCCTCCTCCTCCTCTCCCTCCCCATCTGCCGATCACTACGGCGGAAACCATGGGAGCCTCATCCTCCTCCTTCACCTTCTCCACCTCCTCCTCCTCCTCCACCTTCTCCACCTCCTCCTCCTCCTCCACCTTCTCCACCTCCTCCTCCTCCTCCTCCACCACCTTCTCCACCTCCTCTTCCTCCTCTTCCTCCTCTTCCTCCTCTTCCTCCTCTTCCTCCTCCTCCTCTCCCTCCCCATCTGCCGATCACTCTGGCGGAAATGAACTGTGTCTGGGGAAACCATGGGACCCTCATCGACACGCACAGACATCAACTATTCCTTTTTCTATCCTGCTTGACCGACCAGCTTCGCTTCCCCTCCGTCTTGCTCTCTCCCTCACACGCACACGATGGCACGTTACCCTACTCCCACTTCTCCCACTTCTCCCACTTCTCCTTCCCTTCTTCTCTACCTCCCCATCATCACCTCCTCTCCCTCACCTTTTCTCTCATCCCTTCCCGCTCACACACTGTCCTTGCCTTCCACCTCCTCCTATTCCACCATTGCAGCACGAATGTGACCCCGAGCAGTCAAGCAATCTAGTATATGAAACCCTGTCTACCTCCCTCCCTCCATCCCGCTCTCCTCGCAGATGACCTCTTCTTCCCATTCCACATCCCCTCCTTCTCCATTCCCCCCATCCGCCGCAGATCACATCACCCCAACCACCACTTTGCTCTGCCCCCACAACCGCCCCTTCTTCCCATTCTCACAAGTCTACAGCTTTCCCCATCTTCAGCCTCCGGCCAACCTCTTCGTCCCTCCTCCTCCTCCTCCTCCTCCTCCTCACACATTGACAAAGCACAAAACATTCACCAACACCCATACTCTCTCCTCCTGACCCCTCTCTCCTCCTGATCCCACCAACAAGCCTTGAGCTCCATTTCTCCACTCTCTTCAGAACCCCTCCTCCTCCTGACCCCTCTCTCCTCCTCCTGACCCCTCTCTTCCTCCTACTCCCCGCTTTGTACACTTCTGCCCCGTATCTTCAAACTCCACATTAGATGTTTGCCATATATCCGCCCCCCGCTCCTCGTCTAGAAATTGACTGCATCACTGCCGAAACGCATTTACTGTTATAGTAATATGAGGTGATAATGGTACAATAAAAGAAAATAGGACTCAAATCTCATAAAGATACAAGAAAATAAGGAACGAAACGAACCCGAAAGGGTAAAGAAAAAACGGGAAATCTGTAAAGGCAAAAGAACAGAGATAAAAAAAACAAAATGGGCCCCTACTCATTTTCGTACCCACTCTCCTTCTAAACGAACGCGCATAAATATAAATTTAAGAAGAAAGACCAAAACAAGACATAAACTTGAAGAAAAGAACGGGCAAGTAATACACCTTCACCTTCTCCCTTATATGTGCATGGATTACTTGTCACGGTATGTGTGCATGGATTTCATCGCCACCTATGTGTGCATGGATTTCATCACCTACCAGTCGTCCTTCCCTCCGTGTCTTGGCATCCGCTACTGCACGAGATACAGAAAGAGGGAGAGAGAGGGAGAGAGGGAGAGAGAGGGAGAGAGAGGGAGAGAGGGAGAGAGAGGGAGAGAGGGAGAGAGAGAGGGCTGGATGTGAGGACTGATATTCCTGTCGTGTGATGACTTCCTGCTGCGCGTTTATTTAAGGATCGATACGATGCATATAATATACCACAAAGAATGTTAAGAATATTATTACTACTATATATTGCCAGAGACCTACAAATGTTCATATCTACCTCCCATCGCACACGCATTGGTAGTGCTAGATCCTCCAAGACCCTCCTACGTCTGTTAACGACTCTCATCTTAACCCGTAAGGTTTTCCTTTCTAGGAAGACAATCTCTCTCTCTCTCTCTCTCTCTCTCTCTCTCTCTCTCTCTCTCTCTCTCTCTCTCTCTNCTTCATGCAGATCTTGCGAATCAGTTGTCTCGTTCTCAGCAGACTGTGGATGTGTGCATGCAGGTGATCACTTTGTGACGACTCTTTGATCCGAGTAAGAGGATTGGGGCGATAACTGACCGGGAAGGACAACTAGGACGATGGTCGTTATTCTAACTACGAAGAGTTATAGAGGAGTAGGAACGAGGGTGACGTATGATAAGATGGGATGTTATACGTGCGGCCAAGATGGCCATTTTGCGAGAGATTGTCTGCAGAGATCAGGCCCGGCGGCGGATAATAATAATAATAATAATAATAATAATAATAACAATAATAATAATAATAATAATAATAATAGTAACGACTATAGATACAATGGACCATCCTGGCAACAAAGGAAGGACGTGGAGGATATCAGTTGGATCAGGGAACTGTGCTCAGAGATTGCTAGGGAGAGGAAGGAGAGAGAAGAACGGCAGAAGGAGGAAGAGCGTCAGAAGATGGAAGGGGAAAGACGAAGGAGGGAAGAAGAACTACACCAACATCGCAAATCTGAGATTGAAAGACAAGGTGAGATCCGTGATGCGAGGCTGATGACAGCAATGACCGCGCAACTCAAGAGCCTGCATGACAAATTGGCGGGCCAGATGGAAGAAGTGCGATCGAAGATGCAAGCCCGGGACCAACAGAGGGAGGACGTCGGTAAATTAAGGAACGAGGTTATCAACCTCGAATGGGAACTGTCGAAGGACGACAGCCCGGAGAAGGAAAAGGAAGAATTGAAGAAGAGGCTTGCCCAGCTACGGAAGCTAAAGGAGGAACTAGATCAGGCTCGTGCGAGAAAGAAGGTGATGGAATTAGAGATGGAATGGGAATTAGAACAAACTCATAAGGAAATCAAACTGGAAATCGATGAATTTGCGCCGTCATCGTCGACAAGACCTCCCAGAAAGCGAACGACAGAGACTCCGGCAACGCCTGCACGACCACGACGGGAGAGGAAGCCGAACATGGGGATATGATTCGAAGAACCGGCAACACCAATCACGCCTATGAAGACAAGATCTCAAACGAAGAAAAATCAGGTTTTTGACAAAGAATCGCTAATCACTAGCTGGAGGATATCACCAAGGGCGATACCAAGACGAGCGTGGTGGATTTTTGCATGGCCATGAGAAGCTACCTTCGGACCCGATCGATGGCGGAGCTACAATGCATATGTGACGAAGAACGTACTGAGTACGTGACACGGGACAAAGCAATCAAGGGCCTGATTTCTAACAAGATGCAGGAGACGATCCTCCGCACAAATGCGGAATCGGGTGGAGTAGCGGAGGAAGAGGGAAGTCCGATGGGTACTCCAGTAGGAGATCCTGATCTAGGAAACATGTGACAGCCTGACCTCGACCGTACCTGGGCGATATGGCACTCGCTGGTCGAATTTAGGAAGTTGAGTAGGGAGAAAACGATCTGTGATCTCATAGATGCTGCGATGAGATGTGCAATTGTGATCCTGACGCTACTCGGAGACATACCGTGGACTGCGAAATTCAGAGACCTTTGGGAGGATGATAGGATCAAGTGGGCCAATCCTTCAAGATGCGTGCATGCGCTGATCTCGGCGAAAAACCGGAAGGTATACATAGGACGCACTAGTCGGGATCTCAGTTCCAGATGGAAGGAGCATATTACCTGTAGTAGAGGAAAGGAGAGTAAGAGCCAACCGCTATATAAATGGCTTAGAAAGATAGGGACAGAGGAATATGTAGCCTTACCTCTCACCAAGGCCGAATATGAATCAGATTTGATAAGGATTGAACGCTGTTTAATTAGGCGGTGGTCGCCGGCGCTGAACTGCAAAGCGAAGAGAGCGACACGTCCGAAGTGACGTAAGAAGAGGAAAGGAAAGCGAGAGAGGAAAGGAAGAGCACGAACACGGGACAGGAAGGGAAGGATTCTGAGATTCGAAGACGAGACGGGGAAGGCAACTACCAGATTGGCAAACTATCTGGAGTCTGCGATACGCGGAGGGAAGAAGGACATACGTATCCAGTGTAGTAGAGACATCTGGTGCGAAGACTGGAAGGTACTCAAACGCAGATTTGGCATGACACGGTACCTCATGCATGTTGAAGGAAGGCAAGTGACTCATCGAGAAGGGGGGGGGGTGACTATCAGAGATCCCGAGGAGACGACTACTTTTCCAACTAAGATCAAACGTGAACTTCTGCTGCTACTCACTCAACCCTGGCGAAGGAAACTATTATGAAAAAAGGAGGACCGCGAGCTGACATTACTCTACCAGGCAATTAGAGGTTTTGAGAAAAGGAGTAGACAGAGAATGCGCTGTATTATATCGAGGGTATTGAATGAGAAAGTTGGAATTAACACTAGAATGAGGCTGGTGATTAAGATTCCCTACGACGACCGGATAGATAGGAAGAGAGTATGTGATTTGGCGAAGGTGAAGGTGGGAGATTTGGGTCTGAGTGAGGAGATTACTACAATTGTACGAAGACACGTACGCACTGTGTGAAAGAAAAAACAGACACTGGGTGACGTGCTTCACAACCATCGGGAGTACGCACGCTCGAATGGTAGCATCTGCGCCTGCGCAGATAGCCCCTTCCCGCTCACGGAAGGCCATGTACGTTGTAGGCTATGCGATCTCTATGTCCCAAACTTCCTACTGAACGCAAGGAATATTCCACCACAACGGACAAGGGAGCTAAGACGAGGAATCATGGCCGCAATCTTGGATGGTCTGAGTGAGATCTTCGGGAGCACAAGGAAGTCTCTCACCGTAAGATTCGACGAAGTGGAATCGTGCGTGAATAAAAAAGAGAAAGGCAAAGATGGCTGCTACCGGACGCTCCTGGATTGGAAAAGGCGTCTGAGAGGTCTGGTGTGCATGCATATGGATCATAATCATGGGGCAACATACATAGTGTGTCCGAAGGTGTATGCGAGAGCGCTCCGGGACATCTTCTGGCATGGCAACAACTTCGAGATGAGTAGTCTAACGGAGACCGAAGCGTTGGCCATGAGTAAGAGAGGGTACGATGAGCGGGGTCTGAAGAAGACTGGGACATGGAGGAAGAAAGGTCGTTTGGGAGATGCGTACATCATACCAAAAAACAAGGATCCTGGGCGATGGAGACCAATTGCGCCGGCTTGGAACTCACCGACGAAAGAAGGTGCAAGGAAAGTGGCGAAAGCACTCCATTGCATGCTGGGATGCCTCGCGAAACGAGTACACTTCAACGTGTCATCGTCAAAAGAAGCGATGCAACGTCTGGCGACATGGGCGGGCGGTCTCAACTCGAGAGAAGGAGTGCTGACGGCGACCTTCGACATCAATAACATGTTTGCAGAACTATCACAAACCACGATCCGGGGGTCAGTGGATTGGTTGATTGAGATCATGGTGTCCAAAGGATATGACAGGGTTAATGTTAGCTGTCGGGGGAAGAAACCGGCAATGGGTAGCCAGGCTAGAGGCGGGCACTGGTCGGTGAAATTCGACCAAGTGCGTGAGTGGGTGGCATACAAATTGAAATACTCATACAGCTTGGCGGAGGGTGAAGTGATCCAACAGGTGAAAGGGATCCCGATGGGTGGCCACACTAGCCCAGCCCTCGCGTGCATCCTATGTGCCAGGAGCGAGGCTCACTTCGTACTCAGTCTCGGGACTGATAGGAAGAGGATCCTTGGGCTCAGACTCATGGATGACGTGGCATTTTTCGTACGATACCTACGACAGAAGACGGATACGGCCTGCCGAGCGAGAGAGATTCTGAAGAGTCTGCAGAACAGCTATCCATCTGATCTCGCGTTGGAGAGAACGGATGAAGGAGATGGAACTTTATCCTTTATGGGATGCCGGATTTTTGTGGACCAGGAAGGACCAAGAATCTCATTTGTTCTGCAGATGAAGAATCAGGAATGCTTGGTAGGTGGGAGACCGCTGGCCTTCCAGAGCATACAGCACCATGGATCCTACAGTGATAAGCAGACGAAGCGATCAATGATCAACAGCTACCTGCATCGTATGGTGAGATGCACGAACGATCCGAGTCTGCGGACTCTACCGCTACTATGCCTGGTTAGTGAATTGCGTCAAAGAACCTATCCGGGAGAGGAAATTGACAAGGCCATTCGAGGTTTTAAAGAGAGACATCACATCAGCATTCAAGAAAACCTCCGTCCCACTGGGATGGAGGTGGAAGAGCTATGAGAGAGAGAGAGAGAGAGAGAGAGAGAGAGAGAGAGAGAGAGAGAGAGAGAGAGAGAGAGAGAGAGAGAGAGAGAGAGAGAGAGAGA
>BFEA01000333.1:379905-390012 GCA_003427395.1 Chara braunii | reverse complement strand
CCTCTCTCTCTCTCTCTCTCTCTCTCTCTCTCTCTCTCTCTCTCTCTCCATGGACATCAGTCATGTACTCCGACGCCGGGTTAGCGATGGTGGGAAGAGAATTCCACCTCCCCGCCTTTGTTCTTCCCATCTCTCTTTCTTGCATCTTGCAATAACAGTTGCTGAACCTCCACGCCAGTTGTATACACCGTAGCGAACCATTCGTGATGTAATCAGACATGCAACGCGTCCACGTGCGGAAAACAAGTCCAAAATGGAAATCACTTCAGCTTCGACAGCACCTGTGGTTCCACCTTTCCAAGGAGTGGCTACATGATCCTACATCCAGTGGGTACATTAGTCTATGCCTTTTTTTTTTCCCTTTCTTTTTCATTTCTTTCTTTTTCTTTTCTTTCAGATTCAGTATGTAAAAATTGTGTGTTGAACTGTGTTCCAGCATATAAGCAGAATTTATAACTGTCATTTTATAAATTTCACCAGTAGAATTACTGTCGCCGGTTACTTAGAGGACTTCCATTCAGACTTCAAAGCTATTGCCACTCCTCCTTTTCAGGTGACTACGCTGCATGAACCCGCCTACATGAAAATTATCACAGCTAGAGTTAACTGCCCTCGTTTCCGGAGAGCGGGGGGTGATGGCCAAAGAGCGTTTTCCTTCGGCCTGGACGCCTCACTGCATTCAGCCAGCTGGCCAGCCAGCCAGGAGCAGGCAGCGGCGGCGGCGGTGGAAGACGAGTGTGAAACCAAGTTCTCAAACTTATCCTGATGTTGTCCACACCCCTTGTCCTCCTCGTCTTCCACATTTTCCCCTACTCCTCCGTCCAACTCTTTTTTCTCCTCTATCCTTGTCGTCTTGTTCATGATTCAGGTGCCTTTCTTCACATTCATTTTCCCCTACTCATCAGTCCAACTCTTTTTTCTCCTCTATCTACTTGTTGTTGTCTTCATTTTTTTATTTTTTTTCCCATCATCACCTCCCTCCTTCCATGTTGATTTCTCAAAGTGTTGCAGCGTCGTCCTTCTCACTATTCTCCTCCTTATCTTCTTTTCTTCAAAGCTGGATGGGTTAAGATGACAAGTTTCGATCAACGATCAACGGCTCACGACCGGTTGCGACTGAGGGCCTCGCTGCACTAGTCTCGAAATGTGCAAAACGAGAGTGAATCTTCCGCTAGAATTCGGAAAGATACACCGCCAAAATTTTTGTCTTTTGTGCATGTCGAGAGTAGTGCAGCGAGGCCCTGAGCTGATGACAGTGAGCGCCGTTATTGCCTGAGCAGGCACTCTGCCCACAAACATGCATGTACTACTACCGACGTATTTCGGGGGCCAATTTTTTCCCAGGAGAGTGATGAAATGTTGGACTCTTCCTGCTTCTCCTCCTCACGAGGACTCGTGCGGAATCAATTGCGACGATCGGAGATGATATCTCGCTCTTTGCGTCCATCACCTACTCCTTGCGAGAAGGATGAAAATTGATTGGATTAGGTCAATTGGATCTGTACGGTTCAATCTGGTTGATTGGATTTGTATAGTTCGATTTGGTTGATTGGCAAGCGGACGCCGTCCGGGCGGTTCCGCACGTGCGGCAGACCGCCGGACCGGACCCGTGCGGCGCATGAATGTGCGCCCGATGACCAGTTACGCCCCCCCCCCCAAAAAAAAAAAAAAAACCCGGCCCCGTCCGGTCCGGGGGGAGGGTGCCGCACGAGGCAAAGCGGACCGGACCGAACGCTCGTCCGGTCCGTCTGCTTGCAAGTATGATTTGTATGGTTCAATTTGATTGATTGGATTTGTACGGTTCGATTCGTTTGATTCGATTTGGGACGACTGGATCCAATTTACTGGATTAGGGTCATTGGATTGGGTCGATTGGGATTGGGGTGATTAGATTTGGACGATTGGGCTCGGTTGATTGGATATGGATAATGAGATTCAATTGATTGGACTTGGTTGATTGAATCTGGATGATTGAATCTGGACCCCGTTGATTGATTTGGGGAGGGACTGCGAAACAAAGACAGACACAGAAAAACATGTGAAGCAGAAGGAAGCAATGAATTCTGTTCGCGATCTATACAGATTGCCAAGGTTCAGAGCGGTGCGAAGCCTACCGTCTTCCGCCCGAGCGAAATGCACCCCGACTGTGAATGCACACAAGCTATCTTTCTGGTTCGATACGGTTATGATGAGGCCCATCACGAGGGTACCTTCTCACAATCAGAGATTGAGCACACTGGAGAGAATCCAATTATATAGCCTATGCATTGGTAGTCCTAAGTTTTCCTCGCAAAGATAATAATGTAATTATTGGGGGACGCCACATGAGCAGGCCGCAGCGATAGAAATTCTGGGATCCCGACTAGCCTGGCCGCCTCCATTTATGCCTGCTCCATGTCTTTGCTTCCCCCATTCCACCCACCCTACCTACCTGTCTCTCTCCCCCATGTCTTTGCCTCCTTCACTTTTGGCTGCCCATCCTTATAATCTCTCTGTCCATCATCTGCACCGGTCCCCTCTCTCTCTCTCTCTCTCTCTCTCTCTCTCCACATACACATACACGCACAGTCAGATTGCAGACTTAGGAAAACAAAAACTCCAGATTTTAGTGGGTACAGGCGGCCACAAAAAGCCGCGATAACCAAAAAAAACAAAAAAAAGAAAAGCCCTGACTTCGTAACCCGCCCAGGTACTCCCCCCGGGCAGTGCCGCCTGCGTCACCTGGCCAGGCGGGTTTTGCCCAGCGAACCTGGTAGCACAGTAAGTGATTAAAAAAAAATAAAAATCATCAGTGATGAAGATGGGATATCCCAACACGTCGAATGGATTTCCGGAATGCATGAACAATAGATGTCAGCAAGCCAATGGCTGTGCTGTGACTGTGAGGAATGATGCAATAAACTAGCACAATCTGAAAAAGGTGTCCTTGTTCTTCCTTCTTTCTGCCCTCAACCCTAAACCCTTATCAACTACCTTCTTCCCCCGAATACAACGTACGGTCATTATAGCTGTATTTGAGGCATCTTTCTCTCTAGATACAGCCATAACGACCGTACGTTGTATTTGGGGGAAGAAGGTAGTCTTCCCAGTCTCTTTCCAGTTCTGGGAAATTTGTTCTGATGGAGATCAAAACATTCGATGGCAAACTTCAAGCCAAAAGACAGCAGGAATCAGTCAAGAGTCTCAAGACTCAAAAACTAGAAAGAGTCGAGACTCATTGCGCTGTTGGATGGCGTCAACTTCTATACTGGGCAATCACCTGACCAAACAAACGAACAGAAAAAAAAAAACACAAACACACACACACACAAAAAAAAAAAGGTAAAAGACAAAGCATGGTGCCAAAGCTTAAAAAATAACTAGGGCAGAAAAAGACATGATGATGACCTGAAGAAACCTGAGACTGATGGTTAAAATAAGGTGGAAGGGGGGGAGGGAGAGGTTCGAGGGGGAAGGGGGGAGGGGGGAGCGGGAGGATGACAAATGCATAACCAGTCAAAATCAGCTGAAAGACAAGGATGTCCCAGCGAAACTTGCGGAGCAATCGGTGGATCCTTCCCCCCACTCTCGAGCCTGCAATGCTTTTTTTCAAGATTAGCCAGGTATCCGCCACCTGCGTCCCTTTCTTCTTCTTCTTCTTCTTCTTCTTCTTCTTCTTCTTCTTCTTCTTCTTCTTTTTTGTCATCATTCCGTAATACCCCTCTGATTTAGGCCATCTCAATTTAGGCCTTTCGATTTAGGTCCTCTCATCAGTCTGCATATAACTCCAGACTTTCCAGCACAAAGTTTTTTTGGACGACACCTGCAGTTAATTGACTTCATCATGACATTGCCCCAGCATCAGAACATCTTTGCCCGCAGTCGAAGGCATCGGCATCTCGACATTGCCTCAACATCACAACATCGAGTTCCTTTCGCGTTGGCATCTCGGTATGATCCATCAATTCTTCTGAATCATTCCTGTGAATCCTTCTTATGCGGCCATGACTTAACATCCACATTAGCTGCTGGGGGCTATACATAGACCCAAAAAAATGCAATCGCTAGGGGCAACAGACGAAAATGCTGCAATGTGCAATGAACCCAGTCCTGTGGGAACGAAGGTAAGACTTGCACCCCGGAAATTGATCGGTAAAAAATAAAAAATCTGATCGTCGTCTTTTGTGACAGTGATCGTCGAGAAAAAGAAGAGTCAAAAGACTCAGAACTCAAAAGTCCTTTAGGGTTTAGCATCCGTCACCTTGCAACTGATGCATGCATGCCGCTTACTCCTTGGGTTTGGCTTCAGGGGCCTTCTCTCCGAGCTTCGCACCATTCTTCATCGATCCTTCAATCTCTTTCAGCTTTTCCGATACAGCTGACCTGGCATAAACAGCTCCAGATTATCAACAAAGGATCAGGGTGGGTGCTTCAGGGTGGGTGCTTACGTCGAAGTTGAAACTGCAGAGCATATGCTCAACAAAGGCAAAGGCAAGTGTTAAAACTTATGGTCCGACGTTGGGCCTCGCCACACCACTGTCGAAACAAAAAAAAGAAAAAAAGAAAAAGTGGGAGTGCATCTCCCCGTAGAGAGTGGCAAGATGCATCCGTTACTACGAATAGGAAGTTAGGAACGGATGCATCTTACGACTTTCTGTGGGAGATGCGCTCTTACTTTTTTTCATTTCGGAAGTCGTGTGGCGAGGCCCTTATTCACCATCCAACACCTTAGGCTACTTGACTTGCTTGGTCGAACAGCCTGGGCAAATCGTGGGGGTCACCTGCACGGGGCACAGCGAGCAGGCAAAAATCAGCCCTTTTTTTTTTTTTTTTTTTTTTTTGGGTGGGGGACTCTTCTGCACACGCCGAGAGGAGCCCAAATCTGGGCTCCTTTCTTTTCTTCGAGTGTTGGCTGTCAAGGGGGAAAAGGAGGGGTATAAATTGGTTCCTAGAGGTCTACAGGTTTTTAAAGGGGACCAACTTTAGCCTGATTCTGTGCTTTTTTTATTTTTTAATTATTATTTTTTTAATCTTCGATTCCGTGAGGAATTCTTTTTTTTTGTTTGTTTTTTTTTGTTTCTCTTCTCTGTATCGTTCCAATTTTAAGTTTTAACTGATGTGACCCTCAGCCAAAAGTCGTTTGGATCGCAAGTCTACACTACATTTTTTTTCTCCTGGAATGTTTTTTTTTTTTTTTTTTTGAACTGGAGCTGCCTGAAACCGGGCCCGGGGTTCATGCCCGGCCGGGCAACAGGCATATACTGAAACCGGGCCCGGGGTTCATGCCCGGCCGGGCAACAGGCATGTATCCGGGAACAAGTTGGGTGCCTGGGCGCCTGGCCAAACGGCCTAGTCAAAAACCCAATTGCAACAAAATGCAAGACTTGCTGACACTCAAAAGAAGAACTGGAGAGAGAGAAAGAGCAGAATAGAGACTGAAAAGAATAAAAGAAGAAGCAGTATCGCACGAGTTGAACCAACGCCAACGGCCATCTGCCTTTCCCTCGCGCCTCTAGGTTCTATCGCCTGTCGGATCCGGGCTGGCTGAGAGAGGTAACCAGGGTCTGTTTTTTTACGGGCAGGATTGGGCCATGTCCACCAGGCTAAGCGGGAGGACAGCAACTTCAAGAAAAGGGAAGGATGTGCGCCAGCCAGCCCCGATTCACCTCGGAATTGCGCACAGTCACCGACAATTTTTTTTTATATATTTTTTTCCGACCCACCGGGAAGCTCACCATTTCAATACCGAGAGTTCACACATTCAGGAAGGAGGAGCTGACTGCTTCATTGTCATATTGTACACGTTTTCCGGTGTTCTGTAGTGGAGGTGGGTAGCGAAGCCAGCGCCTGACTTAGGGCTGGCTGAGAGACGTAACCCGGGTCTGCTTTTGGTTTGTCTTTTGTAGGAGATAACGTAGTCATTAGGAATGAAAAAAAAACAAAAAAACAAAAAGTCGTAAGGCATGATTGAACATGGTATGGCCAGACGGAAGGAAGCGTTGGTGTGTGAATTATTGTATCTTATGACTTGCCAGGCGAAAGGAACCGGACTGACGCTCCCCAGAATGCATATGGCGCCAGGACCATAAGGCCCTGTTTTGTAATTTAAAAAAAAAAAAAAAAAAAAAGAAGTAAGGAATGATTGAACATGGTATGGGCAGGTGGCAGTCAATCCTTCCTTCTCATGTGCATCAGCAATTAATCGTGTCAGGGATGACGCATTTGTGTGGGGACCAACCGGACTGGATACACGACGAAGCATTTGTGTGGAGAGTATACACCTGTTTCAAAAACATTATTTTCGACTTACTAAAAGTAGGAACTGGAGTGACGCTCCCCAAAATAGAAGGAGCTGTTGCTTAAAAAAAAACAAAAAGAAAAAAAGAAGAAAAAAGGAAGTTGTTGAACCAATGTCTTCCCCCTCACTTCTTCCTTCCTCTCCTCTCATCTTCTTCCGCCTTCCTCATCTTCTTCTTCTTCTTCTTCTTCTTTTCCTTTTTTTTTTTTTTTTTTTTTTTTTTTTTCCGCCTTCCTCTTCTTCTTATGGTCAATTAAATACAACAACAAATGAATGAACAAAGAGGAATCCAGTCTGAGTATTCCTCCTTACTCCCAGCACTCGAACGGCCCTCCTTTCCACCACAACCTCACGTCTTCTATCTCAGTTGCAGCTACCATTATGGCGGACAATCTGTGCGCATCATGGATGTTCACATGACAACGCAATCACTACTACGCATCTCCCATCTCATTCCACCATAGCCACACTCTCGGAGGAAGCCCAAGACCAACCGGGTACCCACACAGGGGCCTTCGAGATGCAGTGCCAACCGAAGTGACGGGTGGAGGTCAACCATATCAAGAGGTAGGTCTCTCATGTCAGTTCTCTTCTCTCTCTCCCCTTCTCACACCCTTCTTCATTGCCAGGCATGAGGCGCTTCACCCTCTACCTCCATAGCCTAGGCCTACTCCCTCCCCTATTGCTACTCCTCCATAACCAGGAAGTTCTTCTTCTCATGTCAGTTCCCCTCTCTCTCTCCCCTTCGCACCCCTTCCCACCTAGTACACCCTTCTCTCACCCTTCTTCATTGCCCGGCATGAGGCGCTTCACCCTCTACATCCATAGCCTAGGCCTACTCCCTCCTATTGCTACTCCTCCATAACCGGAGAGGTCTTCTTCTCCACCCTCTGGCTCTACCGCTCAACTTGAGCTCCGCCTACCTTCACCCTCCGGGGGGAGCAGCAGCACGGCTGCCAGGTAAATAAATGTTTCACCTACTTCAGGCCCTGAATCTAGCCTACCTGATACCTAGGTACGGGCTCTGACTACTCGTGACCTTTTGGAAGCTACCCGGTCCTCCTAAGCCTACCGGACCTCTGTTGGGCCCGCCCGAGTTACTCGAAAACCCCAAATAGGTACTGGGCGTGCTGGCCGGATCCTACTTGTGTCCGTGTCCATCCTGGCCTTCTAGAAGTCCGCCCGGTATCCAATTTCAGTCTTGATGCTGCGGTTTACCTATTTCTAATCTACCCCTCCCGGGACACGGCAAAACGCACGGCAAGCACACGGGTAGTACTCCGCATGATATCGTCACACAGGGACTCACACGCATGCAAGCAAACAGCAACTTCACTCAGAACATGGAAAATCTCAGCAATCAGAAAACAGCATAAAGCTCGGACAGACACTGTGCGGGTCATTTCACTCCCACGGACCCAGAAGCGAGGTTCCTTCGAGAATTAGAAAGAACCTAGGGATTTGCACAGAATGCATCGTAGGCACAGAATACGAAAAACACACGCATGCGCTCGCGCGCCCGTACGAGGTGCGGCATCCGCAATTTAGATCGAGAAATCCAGTGAAGATCATCCAGTGGGTGATAAAGATCCACTGTGGTAGTCTGGAGTGGATCTAGAAATCCAGTGAGTGCACCAAGTAGTTGTGCTGTGCACTAAGTAGTCACGCTTTCGTCCCTTACTTCTGTGGTCGCCACCAACCTGATGAGCAATGCAGGTACGCTGTCAGAGAAGAGCTGAATGCAATACCTCCAGACGATAACTTCTTTTTTTGACCAACAAACTCAATGGTAATTATGATTTACGAGTTCATAATGCGGCAAGAAAACATTAAGCCGCATATAACATGTCTGTGAGAACTTAGAGATCAACCTTGGGAGTACTTCAACCACAAATGCCAATGCCCTTCCTCTGAAATTTGCTGCCATGCACAAGGAGGCCATGTGTGGCTGGTATACTACATACAACATGGTTACACGGAACAATTTACAGAGTGCGAGGAGAAGGGTACCGACACTGGTGGTTTACAGCCACGGTCACATCCGCACTGGAATTCTTGTCCAAGGCCCTGACGTCAGTGGTCCGTAAGGGATGAGGTGTTCAGCAAAAGTCAAGTTCCGACTCTGCACTCCATAGCGAGACAGAGAATAGAGATAGAGAACGCACCTGTGGCCTGACGACAGTGCCTGTTCCTCCTCTAGCCATGTCCTTATGTGCTTAAGGTTGCGGCGAAGAATCTGAGTCGTCTGTTTGACATCTCCACGAAGCATCATAGCTACGGCACCAACACCGACGAGTGTAAGCAGGAAATTTGTCAACGCCATCCTCTCCTGCTGCCGCTGCCGCTGCCGCTGCTGCTGCCGCTGCCGCTGCCGCTACTGCTGGTGCTGGTGCTTCTGTTGCTTCTGCAGAACAACAAAAGACTTGACCAAATCAGGAAATGGTCTCCTCAGCTGCAGCATCACAAAAAAAAACAACTATTTAAAGCTCAGTTTTTCAGTTTTTAATAGGAGAACTTCCTCCCTGAATGGACAGCGCCCTGCGCGTTGAGCATCAGACATTCACTACAAATTGTCGGAGAAGCGCTTTACTAAAATTGGAGTGTCCGTCATTGGACTGACTGTTGACAGATCAGACCCTCGCCCGCAAACAAAAGTGTGACTTAGAGAGAACAGAAGCCGGGCACCTCCAGCAGATGAGAAGCGCATACTTGTCACATGCACCCTTGATTGAATCCCTGGTTCAATTGACGCCTCTGCGCCGTTGATTTACGCTGATACCCATCGATTCCATCAATCACTTGCGCATCAAATCAGCCTCTGCGGAGCTCCTTCAGCTGGAGCAGAACCTCTCTGCCCCATCACTCCTTCAGCTGGAGCACAACGTCAACGTCTCTGCCCCATCACTCATCCACCTGTGAAGCATGACCCCCAGGGTCAACGCTCTGCATTTCACATTTCCTAGTACCTCGGCTGAGTCAGCAGCCAGGCCGCATACTACCAAAAGACATTAGTAAGTAGAATAAATACCACTGTTTAATTCATCCAGAGTCACAAAATCTCCGTACGCAAACAAGGCTTCCAAAACCATCTGTATCCGCCCGGCACCACCTCGAGGTGGAGCGTTTCCCATCATATCTCCGGTCACTTATAACTCCAGCGAGATATGCCAAAAGACAGTCAGCAGCTCAAATCGATGACCACCTGAAAGCAACTGACCCCTGCTCATTAGCCTCAAGGTTAAGTCTTGACTCTTGAGTGTTTCAAATTTCCTAGTACCTCAGCTCTGGCCCAATGCTAAGCAGTGTACTTCCAAAAGATGAAAATCAGTGAACCGCCACAAGACATGGATTCTGCACCCCATCGGTCGTCACCTGCGTTCTCTTGCTTCCCTTTCCCTTGTTTGGCCATGTACATCCTTTGCAGAAATGTCTTAACCGGTCGATTCCCCATTTAGCAGGTAATTCAACTGCCTGGTTCACAGGCTGGTACACTGTCTGGTTTACTCACTGGGCCTAGGTGCAAAAGTTTGCAAGAAGCTGTAACCATGGTTAGAAGCAGGTAATTCACCTGCCTGGTTCACAGGCTGGCTCACAGGCTGGTTCACAGGCTGGTACAGCATCGAAGTGGCGTATGAAATCATCACAAACTATCAACTTCTGAATAAGAATATCTTAGGCAAGAGGAGGAGAAATAAATCATATCAGTGCAGCCAGGGTTGGACAGGAACATGAAGGAAGGAAACCCACCCAGAAAGTGAGACGAAATCAAAAGGAAGGTAAACTACACACACACACACACACACACACACAGAGAGAGAGAGAGAGAGAGA
>BFEA01000333.1:334806-347209 GCA_003427395.1 Chara braunii | reverse complement strand
AAAAAAAAAAAAAAAAAAAAAAAACCATCTCTTTTGATGTGATCACAGCCCAATACAAGGCATTACAGCATGAGTGTAAGTATGAGGTGAGTGAGGCAGTTGATACCACCAATAAAAAGTCATAATATAGTTGAATCAAATAAATAATTAATAATATATTAGTATATAATCTAGGCTACCAGCCAGGCCGCCCGGGTGCCAGGTGGCCAGCCCGGAGAAGATCCCCGCAAAAAAAAAAAAAAAAAAAAAAAAAAAAAAAAAAAAAAAAACCACCAAAAAACTATGTTATGCAGAAAAATAAACTAAACAACTTTTGCCCAAGGGTCACATCGAAATTCTTTACCAAATTTAAAATAAAAAATTAAATAAAAAAACAATTTTTATTTTTTTTTATTTTTTTTTCTTTTTGGCCCGGCCGGGCAAGTGGACCCGGGCCACTCTGGTAGCCTAGTATATAATATAATAAAATAATCATATAATAGATTAGAATATATAACATATATATCTAGTATATTATAAAATATGTTATGTGAGATTTGCCCCGCCTCGTTGGCAAGGCATCTGGGGTACCCACGATGGATTTGAAGTGGCAGCTACGGCTGCAGGGGTACCCAGGATGAATTTTTAATAAATGTCTCTAGAAATTCGTGATGAAGCGAGCCCCGTCCTGGGAAGGATGGGCGCAGAGGCTTGGGGGGTGGTGAAGAGTAAGATAGTGGTAAGGAGGCTGAACCCGCGGGCAGGCAGCGATCGGCTGCCTAGCGATTAACTGTTTACTCGTTGGAATTGGGTCTCGATCCGATAACCGGTCTGCCACGGTTAGGAAAATAAGGTGCTGGTTCGGGACTGACGATGTGGGCCACTAGCAATCCAGGCTCGGACCTAGTCTAACGAGAAGTTTCTGGAACCAGGCGAAGGTACTGGTCAGGGCCAGGAAGGTCCCGGTAGCGTGTGGGACACGAGTGAAAGTGGGGAAGTGGACTTAGTCTCTAATCATAAGCATAATGGTAGTATAAAATAGGAGTAGACTAATCTCCTAAGCATCTCGAAGTCCCCCTAATGAGGCCGCTTACTGGCAGCGGCTGAAACTAGTAGGGGAGCGCCAGTTCCCTTCGTCTTCCGGGTCTCACGTTTTTTCGCGGTGAGGAGGGAGTTGACGTTTTCGGCATGGTTTGCCCTGGCATCCATGGCCGTGTCCATCTCGGCTTGTAATTCCTTTCTTTCGGAGATTCTTCAGGATTTGCTTCTCACATATTGTTGTCGCCTGTGGCGATTATGTGGTGTTCTGAGTCGTCGTTCATGATTTCGTTATGCTTCATAACTGTTGTGTTCGGTTATACTCCATCTTTACCATCCAGTATCAACAGTGGCAACCGGCCGGGAGAATTCTCCTGTGCAGAGGGTGGCCCTGTAGCAGTGCACTTAGGAGGAAGAGAGAAGTGACTTTCGTGATACGTTGGACTTAGTTGAGGTCGGCAGATTCGGAGTCCGGCAAACGTTACGAAGACCATGTTCGGCAACTTTGAGGGTGCTGCTTTTAGGAAGGAGAGAGTAGTGACTTTCGAGATACGTTGGACTTAGTTGCGGTCGACAAGATTCGGTGTCTGGTGAACGAAACGAAGACCGTGTTTGGCAGCTTCGAGGGTGCTGCAACATGAGTTCGAGTGGATATGGCGATGGAGGGAATGGAGGCGGCGGTGGAAACTGGAATGGGGGAGAGGGTCCTGGGGGTAGTAACGAAGGAGGTAACGGGGGCTGGCAAGGAGGGAACAACGGAGGAGGTAACGGGGGTTGGCAAGGAGGGAATAATGACAATTCTAGTGAAGGAAATGGAGGATGGAACGGAGGTGGCAAGTGGAACGGTGGAGGTCCTGGTAATAACGGAAGTGGGAATCGGAGTAATGGGAATGGAAATGGATGGAATAATGGAGGTGGGAATGGTTGGAATGGGAATGGTGGGAATTGAAATGGTAACGGAGGTGGCACATGAAACTCGAACGGTGGAAATGGGAACGGGGGCCGTGGCAATGGGATGGGGGGAGTAACGGAAACAATGGAGGAGGCGATTGGAAGCGCTCTGCAAGGTGCTATAATTGTAACCAATACGGACATATCAGTCGCGAGTGCAACGCACCTCGACAGTGGAATCAACAGGGAGGAGGGAACGGTGGGCGGATGGTTCAAGATGGAGCAAGTAGCTCAGGCATGACGAATGAACCCATCATAGCAACGGGACTGAGTAAGGACCTGGAAGAATCCTTAAAAAGAGTCTGCTTATACACGAATTTAAAGATTGAGAAACAAGAGAGACGGGAGGCAGAAATAAGAGAAGCAGAGGAGACGAGAAAGCGAGATGAAGCGGAAAGAGTGGCGAAGGAAGAGCAAGCGAAAGTTGAGTTGGTCAAGAAGAAAGCCAAGGAGGATAAGGAAGCCAAGCGAGAGAAGAGGATGGAACAACGACTAGCGAAACAAAAGCAGACGTTGCGATAGGAGTTTAAAATAATGTTTGAAAGACGGTTAAGAAACGCTATTGTATGGCAGAAAGTTGTCAAGGGGAAGGGTAAGATGGAGTCTAGCGAGGAGGAAGCCGAAGAGGAGGATCGTTTGGAAAAATGAAAACGTGAACCAGCGGAGGCCTGTTTGGTGAACCCGCCGGAGGAGTCACCTTCGAAGGATAGAAAGGCGAGTTCATCAGCCCCCATGAGGGCGATGGAGGAAAGATCGCCAAGGCTTGGCGTCCCAAGAAGAGGAGCACGAGCCGCATCTTTAGGATACCTGTATACAGAGTCCCAACTGTGGGAAGGAGCGCCATCTGCACAAGACTATAACATGACTGTTGCCTTCAGGAAGGTCATCCGCAAGTTCCCTAGCAAGAAAGGGAAGCCTACAATCGAAGAGATGTGTCGTGAGGCTGGAGTTGTGTATCGAGGGAGACCGAAAGCCGTGGACGAACTGGTTGAGATTCGGGTTATGCACTTCAGTACCGATGACAGTCAACCATCAACGGCTATACCGAGACAAACCATCCCCCGGCAGCGTGGCGGGGGAGTGGTTATTCGAGGAGTGCGAGACACGTTGCGCGAATTAGCGCCTGAACCTCCATCGGACGAAGCAGCCGGAGGTGGTAGTGATCCCCGGGTTTACTGAACGATGGAGCGAGCTACGTAAGTTCTTGCGTGTACGCAAGATTTTAATTCCTATCCGACTATTGGGTCTAAATTTTTACGGGATCTGCTGGAGAGGGTGTTGAGGTATTTATTTATTCTACTAGTTTTAAGAGGAGAAGTCCAGTGGGCTAGTAGGTATTTAGGTACTTGGTGTGATTTGGTTGAAAAAGATACCGGGTGCTGGGATAATCCGAGTTGTTGTGTGTATGTTTTGGTTAACCCGGAAGTTAGATCTACGTACATTGGTCAAACAAGCTGTGAGTTATCTGTCCGGTGGGAGGAACACATTAGTAGGACTAAATTGGTGGGTAATAATCGCAACTCGAAGTTATATAATTGGTTGAGATATAAAAGTTTCGAGAACTATGTGGCGTTGCCTTTGGCCTTTATCATCCCGCCCGGTAATTTGAAAAAAGTGGAGAAAGTTTTTATGGGGAGGTGGTCACCATGTTTGAACTCAAAGGGGGGGGGGCAAAAAGAATACCAGAAAGCAGGGAAGGAAAGGTCGAAAAGAAAAAAAGAAGGGACGCTCATGGAAATACAAAGTTGAACGACCACTGATTTTCACTACGGATCAGTTGAGAACTGTGAACTTGGTTGAAGTGAGTAGATCCGCCTGGAAGAGTAGCAAGTGTTTTATATAAGAGGGAGGGACTGTCTAGGGTCAAATGTGGGATGTGATCGTTAAAGAAATCGGGTGTAGTAGGATTAAGTACATGGGGGAGAGCAGGTGCATCAGAGAGTTTAGAAAGAAGCTCGAGCAGAGGGGGTAACGTCGAGATCGAGAAGTTGGAAAAATGAGTTTTGTCAACGGATAAAGCCACTCTGAAAAGGGTTGCACCAAGTCCTTCGGAATCCTTGGTATAAAAAAAATTATATAAATATGACCTAGACAAACTGATGCGACTATTGACAACCGTTAACCTCTTCTCTCGACCGGGGACTCGGACTTTGTTGAAAAATGCGCTGGCGGGAGTTATCTGGCAGAAGTTTAGATTTAATATTAGGAAACAGTTCAGTGTGGGGATAACGTATGATCATGCTTTGTCAACTTGCGCCATTCGTAAACTTGTGGTTCGGAGGATTCGTGATGCTTCGCCTGCGTCACTAGCTACCTTTACGTGTCAGAGGCTCCTTATTACGTGGAAGAAGAACCGCGAGATTGGGGAAGTCTTACATAACCACCGGCATGCCTCTCAACAGCTGGTGGGAATCTGCTCTTGTGCATATAATGCTCTCCCTCGTGTGGAGGGTCACGTGCAAGGATGACTGAGTAAACTTGGGGGGGGTTCAAATTTTGTGAAAAATGCACGGAATATTCCGCTCCGAACAGAGTCTGTTCAGGAACGAATGGTTATGTAAGAGCTGAATGATAGCTTAAGTAAGTTAGGTTTTGACATTGTGATTAACCTGCCTGAAGTTTGTGAGTGTGTCACAACTAAGATCGCTAAAGGAATTAACCATGGGAGTGAGATGCAGAAAGTCAAGGAACTCTGTTCAGGGATGGTCTGTTCAGCAGTTGACCGATATTCGGCGGAAACTGCTATTATGTGCCCTTTGGTGTATGCACGGGCAATGAAGGAAACGTTTTTGGGGAATGAGAGTTTTTCGGCAGTGTGGGATTCAGAAGCTGAGATTTTGTCTGTATGTGAGGCGAAATTTAAACAGTTAGGTTTACACAGAAGTCCGGGGAAATGGGATAAGAACGGAAAATTAGGACGAGCCTACGTTATTCCAAAGAACAAGGATATTAGTAGGTTCCGCCCAATTAGTCCATCCTTTACTGAACCGTTACGTACGGTAGGGAGAAGAATTGCGAAAGCTTTGAATCACTTGCTCTTTGTTTTTCCGAAGTCTGAACATTTCAATTTGAAATCAACCAATGAACTGAAGGATCAGGTAAAGGGTGTTAATCAGTGGATTAAGGGGAAAGGTCAGGGGGAGTTGACAGAAGCGACTTTTGACATAAAGGAAATGTTAAGTCAAATGTCGCATGCCTCAATTCGGGACGCAATGGACTGGTTGTTAGATTGGTATAGAGCGAAGGGAAGGACGAGTGTGAGTGTGAAGCGTAGGGGTAAGAGATCGACTTTTGCGAACAAAGTGGACAATGCTGCATGGCTGGACATTGACTTTGACACGATCAAGACAATGGTAAATTTTGAATTGAAGTTTACCTACGTTGTGGCCTCGGATCGTCTTATTCAGCAACATGTCGGGATTCCAATGGGGAAGAGTAACAACCCCCCATTGGCGTGTATTCTTTGCACTATTTGTGAGCAGAAGTTTCTCCGTGGATTGGGGAATGACAGAAGTTGATTAAAGGTCTGAGGCTTATTGATGACGTGACGATCTTTGTCTGGGCCCCAAAGAAAGGCGGGCAAGTGCGGAAGGCCAGAATTCTGGAAAATTTCACGGACATATATGATGACCGACTGATATTGAAGAGAACGGATGAAGGCATGAATGAGTGGGATTTCCTCGGAACCAAGGTTGAAATCAACAACAACAGGGTCAGATGCTATTGTTTTCCAAAGAATTTCGAATGTGTCTGGAATGAGGAGGCTTTTTCTTTTTCTTTTTGAACCTTTTAGGATTATACGTCTTACACTACGTTGAGGTAGAAAAAGGCAGTTATCACAAGTACACTACATAGGATTTAGCGGATGACCTCTGATGAGGAGTTAATTGGGCTGAGTCTATTGACTTTGACGCGGCAGCTACGGGTACCCAGAATGAATTTTTAATAAATGTCTCTAGAAATTCGTGATGAAGCGAGCCCTGTCATGGGAAGGATGGGCGCAGAGGCTTGGGGGGTGGTGAAAAGTAAGGCAGTGGTAAGGAGGCTGAACCCGCGGGTAGGCAGCGGTCGGCTACCTAGCGATTAACTGCTTACTCGTTGGAATTGGGTCTCGATTCGGTAAGCGGTCTGCCTCCGTTTTTTTTTTTTTTTTTTTTTTTTTTTTCTTTTTTTTTTTTCTTTGAAACAGCGGGCCTAAGAAGTATAGGAAAATAAGGTGCTGGTTCGGAACTGACGATGTGGGCCACTCAGACCAGGTCTAACGAGAAGTTTCTGAAACCAGGCGAAGGTACTGGTCAGGGCCAGGAAGGTCTCGGTAGCGTGTGGGACACGAGTGAAAATGGGGAAGTGGGCTTAGTCTCTAATCATGAGCATAATGGTAGTATAAAATAAGAGTAGACTAATCTCCTAAGCATATCGAAGTCCCCCTGATTAGACCGCTTACTGGTAGCAGCTAAAACTAGTAGGGGAGCGCTAGTTCCCTTCCTCTTCCGGGTTTCACGTTTTTTTGCGGTGAGGAGGGCTTGCACGGGCTGGCCACTGGGACCCGGGCGGCCCGGCTAGTAGCCTAGGCATTTGGGAAAAAAAAAAAAAAAAAAAAAAAAAAAAATTGGGTTCAAAGTTTCGAAGGGGGGAATATTTATTTTTTGTTTTTTAGTTCGCGCCAACACTTTTTTTATGGTCGAAATGATTTTTTCTGACTTTGATTTTTTTTTTTTGTGGATGTGTGGGTACCTAATCCACACGCTTGTTTTTTTTCAGATGTTTTTATATAACGAGTTTCTAATTAAAAATCGTCGAAATTGGGGTACTTTTTGGTACCCCCACTTGATTGTCATGGGGTTTGAACTTGGAACTGCCTTTTAGCAGGTGGGGTGGCTCAACGGGCACTGCTGAGCACACCCTGCCAGTAAAGCAAGGCTGAGGGAAAACAAAATAGTTTTATTTTATTTTATTTTTTATTTAATTTTTTTCTTTAATTTATTTTTTTCCCCTCTTTTGGGGAAAAACAAGATTGTCAAAGCAATGAATGGAAAGGGGAGAATAAGAGTTGGGAAAAACAAAAACGCCGTGAATTTGATAATGGCCTTAGACCAAATGCAGGGCAAAGAAGCATTTGGATCATGAGTTGATAGTAGACTGTTGGGTTCAAACATTCTGTTGTAAATGGCTTAGTTCAGCCATTTGCAGCGCCTGGGCTGCGATAGCGGCCAGGTGCATTGCTGGGGTTGGGAACCTGATGTTCCTCGGGGGAATATCAAGGATTTCAACCCTTGATCTCGTTTGTGATCAAGGGCTGAGCCCAACTACGATTTTTGGTTGAGGGCAAGTAACTGCCCTCAGCCTTTGGCCAGCAGCTGCCTCACACATTTGAGGTGCTGCCCACACTCTACTTGAGTGTTGGGCAGTTGGTGAGAGGAGCTGCTGGAGTTGCAGAGTGAGAGGGAGGAGAAGTGGAGCTCTGCAGTGAAGGCTGAGAGAGGAGGATGTCATAGCCACCATCTCAGCAAGGGTGGAGCTGCTGCCTGCCATAGCCGCAGCCATAGCGACGGTCGTGGGGGAGGTACTGCTGCCTTTTTGTGGCAACTGCGGCAGCAACGTAGAAGCACTGGCGAATTTTTTTTCGGCGGCGACAACGTTATTGGCAGCGACGCAGAAGCGCTGGCTGATTTTCGTTAGCGTCGACAACATTTTTTGACAGTTATGCAGTAATGTTGCCCGATTTTTCGGCGATGGCGGCGGCATCTACGACAGTGATGAGGTAGTGTTGTCCGATTGTTTTTGGCAGTAAAAGGCATTTTTGTGACGTGTTGGGGTTCCGCTGCCGAAATTTTGACTCCGCGACAACTTATTTTTAGAGGGAAGGTGCTACCGGATTTGCAGCACGGCGTCGACATTTTTTTTAATGTGTGTGGGGTTATGTTGTTTGATCAGCGGCGCGACAATGAAAGTGTATCCGGTGGGGTCATGCTGCCGAAATAGACGGGGACGTCGATATTTTTTCTATGTGGAGAGAAGCGTTGTTCGTTTGGCGGCACGTCGGCGACACTATTGTGAAGGAAAATATTGCGGATGTGTGATCTGGCGGTGTTGCTGTGGGACAGCCACGGTACCGATTAATGGCGTGACAAGTGGTGGTCCACCGTTGTGTGTTTTGTGGCACTGGTGCATATTTGGGACCGTGCGGTATTGGTGTGTGGAGTGGCGGTGCGGCATGGAGTGAGTGCACACGAGGATTGTTGGAGTTTGTGGCACCTGCGGTTTTCATTGGGAGCCACCTTTATTTTTTTTTTTGCGGCATGTGGAACGAGCAGTTTTTGAGTTTGAGTTCATCCGGTGCTGCGGCAGTGGTATGAGACCACCCAAGACCACTTGGGACCAGGTGGGACTGAATTTGAGATTGGAACCGGCATATTGGGGTGGCTATTGCGAGCGGACGAGGTGATTGGAGGCGGCGTTGACTTGTAATTGGTTGGGGAGTATCCTTGCTAGGTAAAGTACAGTTGGGACTGTGTTGGAACAGTCCGAGACGTTTGGAACTGGTCTAAGTAGACATCAGTTTGGGACATTTGAATTATGTGGAAACTCATTTGTGAGAACACCCTCCTGGAAAGCTACCTCGCTTGAGTTTTTTTTGTGGCCCAATCTCTGCTCATTTAAGCACTTGGAAGGGAGTTGTGAGCCGCATACTTCGGACTTCAGCAACAATCGTCTTTTCAAATTTGATTGTAATATTACTCGGCTTTCTTCAGTAGGTCGGACCAAACTTCACTCAAGGGCAGTCAGTCAGTTAGTTGATCGACTCAGACTTCCCTTCACACCTATGTGAACCTACACTTGCTATACCTTATTCATTGAATGTTGATTGAAAAGACAAAGGAAATGTGTGTTTGCATGTGATTGGTGAGGTCTGATTTGGGTATGGGTTTGCATTGGTTTCCTTTGAACTTGTTTGTTTGCTTTGAGTGCAGGTAGGTAGAAGGGTGCTTGCTACGGAGATTGACCTTCCCTGTTGGAGAAAAGGAGAAGGATTGTCCTCTTTCGATCTTTCACCTGCCTGCATGACAAAAGTACTTGAATTTTGGAATGAATAATTTCAATGGGTACAAAAAAAAAAAAACAAACAGTGGAGATACAGTCAATTGGAATTAAGTTTTTCCCATGATTGATTCTCTTTATTCCGAATGAACTTATCTATCTATACATGTGCAAATGATTCTTATTCTCTATTATCTCTAAGTCTTTTTCGTCTAAATTACATTGGGCAAAGGAGGGAACAACTAAAATGTTACTTGCAGTGAACACATTCTTTATCTCTAGGAAGCATCTAGGGCGGGGGTTCGTTGCTCCATGAGCCGACCCTGTTATCGACCCGGAGTGGACCGTTTTACGAGGGGGGTACTTTGCCGATTCGGTGGAGACGGTCCGACTTCTGAGATCCGAGTTTTGTGCTCGGGCGAGGAGAAGGAGTACCCCAGACCACTTCCTAGAGGGAGAGACATGCAACACTTCAAACAATATACCTGATCAAGAATAATTCACAAAACAGCATGTCATCCTGAGGAATGTGTGAAGACAAGTGTGCGTACCTAGTCTTAGGTCGTCGGTAGACAGGAATTAACAACTTTGGCAATGTGTTTCTTCAAGTCAAAACTTAGGCAGTTCAACTACCTTGTCGACTGCATTTATGTTATTGTCGGAAGCCAACTCCTTGTTGATGGCCGTATGATTTTTGCGAAGTTTGACTCGGGGTGGTCAAATTTTATTTTGATCTTGTGTTTTTAGATGTATCTAAAAATGATTTTATTCTTTTAGTTATCATTTTTGATAGGATATACCTTTCTATCAACTACCGTTTATTTCTCTTTATGTTATTATGTGTGCATGTTTTAACTTTCTTTTGAAGCGTTTAAAGGACTAGGATAAATATTTGGGTTTCACTCTTGATTGAGACCGTTTTAATCAACCAGCGCCGGCTTCGTACTTAGGAGATCAGCGCCCTAAGGATCGGCCGACGCTCGGATCCGCTTAGCGTCAACCAAGCGTATCTATACTACAACGAACAAACAAACGTCATCGGCTGACTTACCTCTATAATTGCATTTAAAAACTTTCGCATGTGGGTCAGTAGCTCGGTAGGAAAGTTTATGCCCCGTGGGAACCTATCCTGTCGTGGTGACAACCCCTTAGGGAAGGAAAGTTTACACCTCGCGGGAACCTATCCTGTCATAGGGGACCGTGGGATGTACAACTGACGCACCCGGCTAGAGCGGCGAGGGAACGGCGCTAGTGCGACCGTCTCGGCGGTTCATGGGATTATTTATGCGTCGTTCCCAAGTTGTCTCTTGATTTAGGTTTTGTTTTTGTTGAGCTCCTACGTGACATGGCCGGGCGGGCTCCCGCGCTTTGCAAAAAGGCGGGGGACGACACGCTCGACACCGGACACCCAACTTGTGCCTGGATACATGCCCCGGTACCCGGTTGGGCATGACCCCAGGGCAGGGTTTCGGGCAACTTCAACGCAAAAAAATAAATAAATAAATAAATAAATAAAATAAATTGCAGAAACAAAATATGTTGTGTAGAATTGCAATACAAACAACTTTCGGGGGAGGGTCCCATCATAATTTCTCACCGAATCGGAGAAATAATTAAAAAAAAAATCACACTAAAGGATCCCCCTTTAACCCCCCTTAGCCCCTTTAAAACCAATTTATACCCCCTTTCCCCCCCTTGACAGCCAACTCTAAAAAAATGAACAAGCCCGGATTTTGTGTCCTCTGGGAGAGCGCGGAATTTTTTTTTTTTTGCACGCCGGGTGCCCAGCCATGCAGGCCCAGCCGGGCATGAAAATCTTCCTAGATTTCAGTGCCAAATTTGTGTTTTTTTTCTTTTTTTCTTTTTTGAGATTCGTTTTTTTTTTTTTTTTTTTTTTTTTTTTTTTTYTAGGCTGATTTCCTAGGCTTCCGGGTCCCCAGACCMCGCCGGGAACGGCGCCCAGGTGCCCGGTCGGGCATAAGGCCCGGGCGAGCCCCCGACGCTCTCCGCGACACGGACAAAAAAAATTGAAAAATGCAGCTGGGGGGGGGCTGGGGCACGGGGGGGTGTGGAGAGGGTTTTGCAAACCACGAAAAGGCCCCATGGAGAAAAAAAGAAGGGTGATCTCAAGCCCTCGATCTAATTGTCTTTTTTTTTCCGTTTGGCAAGGGTCGCCGCACAATTTCGTGTGGGAGTTGCATTTCGAATGCCAACGCAAAATCGCGCGACGCTTCTTAGCAGACGACACATCCTCCACGGCTCGTCGATCACTGCCCGTCGCCTGCTTTTCCAGTGATGCCCGTCGCCTTTGCCCGCTCCACGTCGCCATCGCCAGGTGAGTGGAAGTTTTTTATTTTTTTGTCTTACTCCTCCTCCTCCTCCTCCTCCTTCTTTTTCTTCTTCGTGGGGCTTCCCAAAAGAAAATAAAAGGTCGCGCCGTTGCGACATCCATCGAAGGTCGCGACAGACATCGAAGGCCATGATACAACCACCGCGACACACATCGACGGCAACACACACACACACACACACACAACCTCCTCTTCTTCTTCTTCTTCTTCTTCTTCTTCTTCTTATCGTCTGCCTCTCCCCCAAGGTTCCACCTCCTCCGCCTCCCGCCCAAAAAAGTTTGCACAGTTGTGACCGCCATCGAAGGCCGCGACTGACAACGAAGGTCACGACACACATCAACGGCAAAACACACACACACACACACACACACACACACACACACATACACACACACAGAGAAAACCTCCTCCTCCTCCTCTTCTTCTTCTTCTTCTTCTTCTTCTTCTTCTTCTTCTTCTTCTTCTTCTTCTTCTTCTTCTTATCGTCTACCTCTTCCCTAAGGCTCCACCTCCTTCTCATTTATTTGTCGCACTACGTTCCTCCTGCTCCTCGTCATCCTCCATCTCCTCGTCCTCGTCTTCTTCTTCTTCTTCTCTTTGCCATCCTCCTCCACCTCCTCCTCCTCGTACTCCACCCCCTCCTCCTCCTCCTCTTCCTCCTCTTGATCTTCCTCCCTCTTCCTTCTCGCCATTCTCTGCCTCCACCTCCTCCACCTCCTCCACCTCCTCATCTTGTACTTTTCCTCCACCACCTGCCTCGTTTTGTTTTCTCCTTCATCTTCCTTCCATTTCCTCCTCACCATCCTCCACCGCCTCCTCCTCCTCCTCCTCCTCCTCCTACCTATGTATCACCTCGGCCGCGGCCGAGTTCGGCCATGGCCACGACCGCCGGCTGTGGCCGGGACCCCTCCGGTCATCGCTGCTCCCGTCACGAATTTTCGGCCGAGGCCGCGGCCGATCGGGGAGGGGGTTTGGGGGGCGGGGAGCGGGTTTCGAGTCGGGGGGGGCTCCCCTACCCCCTCGCAAAAAAAAAAACATAAAAACTT
>BFEA01000333.1:284153-297629 GCA_003427395.1 Chara braunii | reverse complement strand
CACAAAGGCTCCCACTTCGTCTTGGAGACTGTGTGGGAGCACAAAGACTCCCACTTCGTTTTGGACAGATGATTGTGGCCGCAAAATCTTGAAATCTTGCGGCCCATAGTTCACACACGGAAAGCAAGAGGGGGTTGGAGTTGAGTGGAGAGTGAGAGAGAAAAAAAAATGGGAGGATGGGGAGAGGAGGACCTGCTCCTCCCGACCTGCCAGCTGCCTCCCCGTTGTTAGGGGGGGTAAGAAGAGAAAAGAAAAGAAAAGAAGAAAAAGAAAAGAAAAAGAAAACGAAAAACGGGATCTAAGTTTTTCTAAGAAGCTGTATTTTCAGTTTGCGCCACTATTTTTTTGGTGGCGCAAAACATTTTTTTTTTACCTTGATTTTTTTTCAGTAGGTAGTCAGGGACGTAAGCCATGTGCGTGATTTGTTTTAGATTTTTTTATCCAGCGAATATTTTTCTAAACTTCTTCAAAGTCGGGGTACTTTTTGCACCCCGCTCTGAGCCTGTCGGGATTTGAACTCGTGAATTTTCACGAGTTCTTTCCCTACCTCTCCCAATCTGACAACTGCCATCCTCGTTTTCAGGGGAGGGCAGGGGAGAAAAGAGAAAAGAAGATAAAAGGGAAAAGGGAAAAGCCACGGCCACGAATGTGGCCGCAACTATGGTCAGATACAGGCCAAACTGGCTTGAATGTGACTCAGGCCAGAGGCTGGGGAGATGAAGGGGTAATGAGGGGAACTTGGCTGAAAACAGCCATTTTCCCGCTGAACCTGCACTCAGTGTGGGGCTGAGTGTAGGGAAAAGGGAGAAAAAGGGGGGGGCAGTTGAGTACAACTGCCACCCTAAGTGTGTGGCTGAGGTGAGACAGCCTCAGTCCGTTGATCTGACTCAGATCAACGGCCCCAGGCAAGTGACGAATTTTGCATGGGGGCAGCTGAGGCTGCTGCTGCCCTCCTCAGCCACTACAAAAGAGGCATCTGTCCCCCAGCTGCCTCACACTTGCCTCCGGCTGCCAGTGTGCGACAGCACACTTGCCTCATTGCTGGAGTGCTGGAGAGGAGGCAGGAGTGCTGCCGGGGGAGCTGGAGGACAGCAGAGGAGCGGAGCGACGGAGGAGACAACCATAGCCTTGGCTGGAGCACTCTGCTCCACCCCTTGGCAGACTGGTCTCTGGTGGGACTCTGCGACAACATGGTGAGGAGCGGCAGCGGAGCGTGGCAAGGAGCAGTGGGGAGCACGACAACTGGTGGAGGTGTGCCGACCGATATTTTCGGCAACCATAACCCATTTTTGTGGGGTTATGCTGCCGAAATACCACGCCGTCGGCATGACATCTTTATTTTGAGGGGTGACGCTACCGTTTTGACGGCACGTTGTCGGCACTTTGTTTTGAAGAGTGACGCTGCCGTTTTCACGTCACGGTAGTATAACGCGGCGAGGCGCCGCCGTCTTTTTTCTACGGTGGTACGACACATCGGAGCGCTAACATTTTTTTTGAGGTGGTAAGACACGGCGAAGCGCTGCCGTTTTTTTTACAGTGGTCCAGCACGGCGAGGCGCCGCCGTCTTTTTTCTACAGTGGTACGACACGGCGGAGCGCTGACGTTTTTTTTGAGGTGGTACGACACGGCGAAGCGCTGCCGTTTTTTTTACGGTGGTCCATCACGGCGAGGCGCCGCCGTTTTTTTTTTTTTTTTACGGTAGTACGGCACGGCGGAGTGCTGGCGTTTTCTTTTTTTTTAACAGGGCACAGAGCGACGACGTGCTGCCATTTTCCGACGAGAGTTCGGCACGGCAGTGAAGGTTTTTTTTTACGGCGCTGAAAGTTTTTTTTTGTTTTGGCGCGGCGTCTGCTTTTCTTGGTGAAGGTCTGCTACCATTGGTGTGTACGGCAGTAGCAGCGTGACATGGTGGCGGTTGACGGCATGCGACGATACGAAATTTGAGCGCGACGGGCGGGTTTATTTTTTTATGCAGCATATGAAATAAATGTTTTGTAGATGGGACTACCCAACACTAGCAGTAGTGAGGGACCACTTGGGACCGGTTGGGATCAGTTGGGATCGACGCAGAACGTGGTGAATTTTTTGGGACGAGTGCGGCTCGCCATTTTCACACTTGGGACTGCCGTGAGTGAAACTTGCGAGTCTGGAACAGTCTGGGACAAGCAGTTGGCCCAAGACTTATCTCGGGACTGCGGTTTCTTCGGCGACGCGTATATGTCATTTGACTTTCTTGAGTGAGCCATGACGCGTTCGACGCCACTTCACTCAAGGTCAGTCAGTGGACGACTCAGACTCCCTTCACACCTTTGTGAACCCACACATTGCTTGACCCTTTTGCTTTGAATGTTCAGGAGAAAAGGTTGACTGGGGTTGTGGGCGTCATGCATGAGTGAAAAGGTGGGTCTGACGTGAGTAGTGGGATTTTGCTTGTCTTCTTTTGATCGTGTTGTGTGCATGGTGTGCAGGTGAGTAAAAAGACAAAGATGTTATTTGACAAAATGACGGAGAGTTTGACCCTTATCTTTTTCCGTTCGTCAGTGAGTTGAGTGAACTTGCTTGCTATTTTTGAAGGATAATCGATGAGTGCCGTGAGAAAAGAAATCTTGATGACAGAAAGAGAATCAAAGCATAACGAATTTAACTCTTCCCAAGGAAACTCGTTTTATCTCGAATAACCCTATCTACCTATACATGTCTAAGTGGTTCTCATTCTCTATCACCTCTGACTCTTTTCGTCCAAATTACCTTGAGTTTAGAAAACGAGAACAGTTAAAACCTACTTGGGGTGAACACATTCTCTTTCTCCAGGAAGCATCTGGGGCGGGAGTTCGTTGCTTTAGGAGTCGGCCCTGTTATCGACCCAGAGTGGACTGTTTCTACGGGGGGGTACTTTGCCGATTCGGTGGAGACGGCCCGACTTCTGAGATCCGAGTTTTGTGCTCGGGCGAGGAGGAGGAGTACCCCAGACCACTTCCTAGAGGGAGAGACATCTAACACTTCAAGCAATACCCCTGATCAAGAATCATTCGTCATCGAAGAAAATTGAGAATGAGTAAAGATGAGAATGTGTGCCTAGTCTTAGGTCGGCGGTAGGTCAGAATGAATGACTTTGGCGACAAGTCTCATCAAGTCAAAACTAAGGCGACCGACTACCTTGTCGGTTGCAGTGAGGTTATTATCAGTAGTCAACTCGTTGTTGGCGGTTGTTTGATTGTTTTATGGTGTGCGACTCGCGGTGGTCGGATTTTATTATGATCTTGTATTATTGAATGATGAATTGTTTCTTTCAATTATCATTTTCGATGGGATATATATTCCTGTCGACTACGGTCGACTTCTTTTGTCTGTGAATGTTATAATTCTCTTTGGCTATATATCTAAGGGACTAGGATAACTATTTGGGTTTCACGCTTGGTTGAGACCGTCCTAGTCGACCGGCGTACGTTTCGTACTTAGGAGATCAGCGCCCTAGGAACGGACGACGTTCGGGTCCGCTCGGCGTTTACCAAGCGTATCTATACTACAGCGAACGAGCAAACTCCCTCGGCTCACCTACCTCTGCGACTGCATTTAAAAGCTTTCGCATGTGGGTCGGTAGCTCGGTAGGGATACGCCCCTAAGGGTGGTGACAGCCCCTTAGGGAAGCAAGCTTATGCCCCGCGGAAATCTGTCCTGTCGTAGGGGACCACGAGATGTATAGCTGGCGCACCCGGCCAGAGCGGCGAGGGGACGACGAGACCGCACCCGTTTCGACGGCATGCGGGATGTTATGCGTCGTTTTCTGAGTTGTCTCTTAAGTTATGTTTTAGGCAAACTCCTGCGTGACATGGCCGGGAGGGCCTTCGTTTTCACGCGAGGGCCGATGCGCTCGACAACGTAATAGTGTAATCATGGTTGAGATAGTTTAAAGATATCATATCTATGTGGGTATGATGTTTTTTAAAAAAAAGTTATAGTTTTGAACTCCGTAAGACTAGAGGTAGTAATTTAATGGGTCATTGCATCACAGGTTTCGATCATCGTTTCGAAGGTTTACCGGACAATGGTGGAACTCTCATGACTCTGGAATTATTAGTAGTCAATTGTCGTGGTTACGAAAGACAATTGTGGCAGACGTATATATTTTAGACAACTCGAATCACATATGCATGTGAAGTTTGTTCAATGGTGGTTATGACGTCATGGGTTTCAATACCTACTAAGTTGAGGTGAAACCCTGACAACTTTGAGGATGGTAATAAGTTACTACGTAGATATTATGCACGATGAGTGGCTAGTGAAGGTAGTTGAGCATATAGTATGTATCTGAAGGTTTGTGTCGTTTGAATCCTCCCTAGGCTTAGCTTGCCTGTATGTGTTCTCTAGGGTGGATTTTAAGATGCTTGGATTACTCAGGTTGCATCTACGTAGGACATTGATGAGCAAAGACTATTCGGTTCGAAACTTGGCTAGCAAGAAAAGAGATTTATATTCGAAGTACGTTTAACATTATAAGTCTTATTAGTGTTGTCAGTGAACTGTTTGTTTTTATATGTGTATATATATATTTATTATGGTTTGCGTGATGCCTGAGTGGTACGTATATATGGGTTGCCTTCAACATAAAAGAGTATAAACTCTGCGTCGAATCCACGTCCGGCATGGGATCCGAGGGTAAATGGAATGATTCTGCGCTGAAGGAAGGTGGTTCTTCCTGAGGAAGTCAACGTGTGAAGGTTATTCTCGATGGAGGTGCAAACCCGAGTTATTACTCTCTCGCTTCAGTTTTGAGGAAGCAATTGTAAACCTTGTTGATGATAGTGAGACCCACGCAGAACTATGTTCCTGGTTCATAGTGGGGTGTTGTTACCTTTCTTTTATTGCAGAAAGATGATTATACTATTATACACAAGGATGAAGGTGTTTGATACTTTACTTGTACCCTACTGAGAAAGGTGGAGCATCCACTACTTAGTAAAGGTAGAAGTAGAGTGACGACCTAGGTCTGCTCCTGTTAAGTAGGGCCACCATATTGGGAAGAGTGCGAGTTTCGTCACCCGGTGCTTGGACGAGTATGAATGGGGTTGACCAACTAAATCAGATGGGGTTAGAGAGGTACAAATACTTAAATTGAAGGGAGATGCGGTGAGGCTTAGTCCTTAGTGCGGGGCTCTGGAGTCAAGATGTTATCCTAGGAGGATTACACTACCCCTCAACATTTATACTTTGCTCAAAGTGTAAGGAGTAGCAACTGTGCTCTTATCATATGATAATATTATTGATGTTGTAAGTTGAAAAGTTTCTCGCATTCATTATTTTGTTATTATATCTCTGTTGTTGGGTATGTAGAGCAATGGTTGTGTCCATTGGACTTTTGAATGTTCTTTAATCTACCATTGTTGTTTTTATCCCCTATTTTGGCTATAGTGATCAGTATTATGGTAATAAATTATTATCACAGTTTATGGTATTAGTTCAAGACCATACTATGCGATATACTATTGCGTGCAGTGTTTATTTATATGATATAGTTGCATCTTATTATGTTTTCAGGATGATTGTATGGTGCCTTAAAAACTTTTTCTTTAAGAATTCTCTATACGTGTGTGATAATATTTTTGAAGGTTTGTTTATAAGTTGTATATATATGGATATGAGTGATAATACTTCTAATTCATCTTTCGACCTTCATCCTAATACATTCGTTGTGTGTCATGCTTGTCTATGTTAGCATCAACATCGTGGCTGGAGACGAGGGGCTAGCGAAGGTCTTGGCTTTGAGAGTTTTCCAACTCATTGAGGGTATGTGCTAATAGGTGAATGTGTGTCCACCAACATTGAGGCCTTGCCTTTCCGGGATAAAAATGTCTCTTCCGTCCTACGTCAATTCTGCAACTTTAATTATAGAAAAATGTGGAATGAGAAAAAAATGTTGAGTATGCTTCCTCTATTTGTTTATGAGGAGTTGAGTTGGAAGGCGCATACTCTCATGCTGCAATCACAGATGTGGGATGATCTCGAGCGATCTATGAGCTCAAGGTTTTTCCAAGGCAGGGTCGCCAACTCAATAGGAGAATGTCTTGGACAAGATGTGGATCACGTGTCAATTCGACGTGAGTCGAATGATCTATGTAGACAAGTGAGAGATCTTACTAGTGAGAAAATGGCACGGTTAGAGGATGCCGTGAGAAGGGAGAATAACGTCTAGGAGGGCGCGCAGCAGGTGAAATCGGTTAAAGACAGTGGAGAGAACAACTTTGTTGGTACAAAGAGATGGAAGGAGTCGGTAAGCAAGAGTGAAAAAGCGAGGGTAGATAGTGGTTCATTATCACTTGAAAGCTGGAAGGCGCGCAAAGCGAAGAGAGGATGATAATATTGGGTAAAGATACTGTGTGATTGTTGTCGAGAGATTGGTCATATGCCTCATAAGTGTAAGGTGACAAGGTCATCCCCAAAAAAAAGAAACTACTCATTTCCGAGAGGATGGGAGCATAGTGGGTTGTCACGATGACCTTATTGGAGGACCCTGAGTAGATGGGTGCGGTATGCTTTGTATAAGTATATGGGTAAGAAACAAAAAAATTGTATGCACAATTCTTCTTCCCTTTCCCAACATCACAGTTATGAGTTATATTGCTTGATCTCATTATAAAGGAGTTGAGTAGAGGTCAACAAATGGTAGGGGTCGTCGTAGACTGGGCATGAAGACTTCTTTTGTCGTACAAAGCTCGGGGCACCCCGTCTTCTAGTTCAAAGCGGTATACGATCTGTATTTCCTAAATATTGTATCCGTAATTGACACTTGCGTGAATTTTTATGGGTCGTACGAGATATGTGAGAGGTTCGAGTACTGGGAAGGTTCCCGCTTGCGAGGACCCTGCACTCGACACCACAGTGCTTGTGATGTTGTTGGTGTATGAAACGATAGATCGTTGTTCACCTTCCTCATTACAAACTTATAATAGGCAAAAGACAAGGGCATCATTATTATCTACTACAAGTTCTTTGTTGTGCGAAAAAGAAAGAGGGAGAAAACAAAAAAATAGCAAAACAAATTGAAAGACATATATATATATATATATGTATACAAGGTCACCAGCCCGTATGTGCGGAGGTCCCCGAGCAGACCTCCATACGTACGGGCATTCGAGGTCCTGTACGGGGTCCGAACTCGACGGCATTTAGCCCCCACCAAACATTATTTCGGGGCCTAAAACTATTTTATTTTTTTTGAAGTTTTTTTTGTGATTTCTCTATGACGTGAGGTACATGCCTATAAATGTTCAATTCATTTGGCTCAGCCAAATAAGAATTAAAAATCGCCAAACATGGCAGTGTCAAAACGTGCTCGCCCACGTTGTTTTTCACTTTTTACATTTTGTTTTCACTTTAGTTTGGGGTCTAAACAATTTTATTATTTTTTGAAACTTTTTTAGTGGGTTTTTCATTATGTGAAGTACACATCTGTAAATTTTTAGGGCATTTAGCTGTGCCAAACAAAAAAGAAAAATCACCAAAGATGCTGGTGTTGAAAACGTGCTCGCGCACTTTTTTTTTTTTTTTTTTTTAGTATTTATTTTTCATATTTTATTTTTATTTCAAATTTGATAAGGAATTTGTATATCATGCTCAGACAAATATTGTTTAATTTATGTTTCTTCATAGCATATCTTTGTTTCAAATTCTTTTGATTTTTTATTTTTTTTGGCGGGGGGGTTTCGTCGTTTGGCCCGAACGACCGAACGCATCCCCAAGGGGTCCCATACGTTCGGGCGTTCGGCTCGTCCCGGACGCTGGTTACCCTGTATGTATATATATATCTATAAAAAAAACAAAAAACAAAAGCATAATTGGATCTATAGTACTTACTACTTACCATACATAAGACTGTTCAAGTAAAAAAAATAATATGTTTTTCAATATTTTTTACTAAATGAAGTAAATCATAATGGTTAGAAAAATAAACACCAAACATAGCTCATACTTCTCTTCCAGCCAATCAACTACCGGAAATATTTCAACTACTTGATAATGAGAGTTATTTTGTCTACATGTATATGTAGAAGAAAACATGAGTTATACTAAATATGCAGTAAGCTATAAAACCTGTAAAATAGTAATCGATAAAATTCCGCTAAAATAATATAAAATAATAACGAAAGCTAAGGTTTATGTTCGAAGACATATACTATATTAAACCACTTGGAATTTTGAAAAAGTTGCTCACATTTTCTCGCATCATTTTGTCCCTCCGGTTCCTCTTTGGTGGCATTTTACTGATATGCACTTATAGTAAATGTTACTTGTGGATAAGATTACAAATGAGAGAAGTCCCCTCCCCATTACGGGTTGGGCAAGAGGCATTGTCAGAGCTAAACACGCAATCTTATTCACCAATGTTTCTCGATTTTTCTCAGTTTTCCTTGTAATATCAAATATTGTGTAAAAACTCGTCTTCCGATATTAAAATATAAATTGAAAACAACTCAAATCATTTTTAAAAACAAATAATATTTGCTAAGACCAGTTTGTGTTTTCTTTTTCACTATTTGAATCAATTGAAAGTCCTCGACTCATATGGTTTTGTTGCATGGTAATTATGGTTAGTAGGTTAGTTCAACTCCCCCTCCGCCATTATTTTATAAAATAGGTTGGTTGATACTAAAGTTGCAATATCGTCATGTTATTATCATTGTGAATTTCTCATAAGATCTTGAATTTCTTTTTCAATTATGGAATGCTCCTCAATAATAAATTGGAGTCATTTACAAAGGTTGACTGCCCGTCGAACTTTCATCAAAAGTATTAGGTTGGAGGAGAGGCTGGATAACATGTTTTTTCATCCAGTTGCTAGGCCTTTGTACAGGGCCAATAGGTGCATGTAGATTTGCGTCATGTGTAACTTCAAGTTGTTGTTCGACTATGCTAGTGGTTTCATGACTTATAGACAAAGGTATTGTCAGGTTCGTGGCACAGGCTTAGCGAGAGAGGGTTTCGTTGAAGTTTACAACCGTGACATATGACAAATAAATGACTATAGGTTACCGGTGGGTGTAGAAATCGGTGAGATGTGGTTTTGGCAGCTTGGGTGTAGCCTAACGCATATTGAGGAACGACTTTGTTATTCAATTTTCCGAGTGGGTTTTCAGAATATGCTTAATATCATATAGGATACGTCACTTTAAAAACCAAAAGTAATGTTGGCTAGGGAAATCAATTTTTATGTCCACATATTTTGTGAGTAGGACGAAGAAATACTAAATAGGGTTTGGTGGTGATGACATGGATTACAACCATATGGAAGGTGTCGGAAGATTGGTAACTCCTCCCAACTCCTAGAGATGAACAACGTTCTTTCTGACAAATTATACAGATCACTGTCACCCGTTGCAGTCTATTTGAGCCAATTTAAAACATTATGAGTGAAAGTTGCAGTTTGGAATAAAAACACGTGAAGGGAAACGTAAGTCACCTCGTGCAAGGCGAGTAAATATATCAAGGGTTGCTCACTTTGTAGTAACAAAGTGATAATACGTTGATCGTTGTTGGGGTTGGTATTACAAGCAAGGTGACACCTTTTTTCTTACTTTGAGTACAATGGTTGCGAGGTGAAAGCATGATTATAATGCAAAGAAGAGGGTTGTCTGATTTACTTACAGGAGTGCTTAACATCAATTTGGTGGAAGCTGTGATTGCAGACTATCGTTGGTAAGAGAGGGTGGATGGATGAAACGTATGGAAAAAAAATAGGGCAAAGGTGGGTGTAGGATGTGTTTTAACCTCATTCCTATTCACTTTCAGGGTGAGCGGACTAAGTCTTTACGGATTTTGTCATATTGTTCATCCTGAATGATACCCTTCAAACTTTGTTGTAGAGGAACTAACACACATACCCTTCTTTTGATTCATAAGGGTGTTTCCATTTTCAATAACATATTGTTTCCCTCATGCTTTAATTGGTGGGTAGGAGACATTCTGCATATAGTATAACGAGTTGAGCTTTGTTCCACACAATGTTTTGTGCGATCTAAAAGACGAGTCAAGTAAAGGTCCATACATTTCCTAGACGCACATTGGTAACTTGACCCTAGTTTTTTAGAATGTGATGGGCTATTAGCCCTCGGCAAACGGGTTCCGTCAAGTTGACCCTATCTGGACCAGGTCCGGACAAAGTCTTAGTAAGGTACCCAATAGCCTTGGCAAAAAATAAAAAAATATGAAAAAAACTTATGTTATGTCGAAATGCAAATAAAACAACTTTAGCAACCATAAATTTATTTCGAAACAAAAAAATAAAACATTAAATTTTGTCACACCTTTTTCAACCGTTTAAAGCCCCTTCAAACCTTCCTTATACCTTATAGATAACCTCTGGTCAGATCAGCAAACTTAAAAATAATACAAGATTACGATACAATTAGTTGGCAAAGTATTGCCCCACAACGTCCCCCCCAAACAAAAACACTATTTTGTTGTCGCCTTGGTACCTTGAGGGACAAGGTTCACCTGTGTTGCCTAGCCAGGTGGGCGGGGTTGGGCGAGTTAAGTAGCCTAGGGAGTTTTTGAATTTTTATACTATAAAGAAAAATTGTGCGTGAGAGGGGCAAGTGCGCGCCGTGTAAATCAACTATTCTCTTTTGCAAAGTAGAAACTGCCTTGGTAAATGCAAGTACTGGGTGACCTGCCAGGTTTCCTTTTCCTCATAGTTGCATAGGTGACCGAGTAGATACTTTCAATTAAGTTTAATAAGTGGCAACTTGGGTGAAACGATGTTTGAGTTCTAAACATGTTGCTGGTAATTCATATATTTGTGACAATTATGATTTTTATCCGTTTCGAAACTGGGGTTCCTTGTGCATGTACTTTATAATTTATTTTTGGATGTTTCACCATATCTTTAGAGACAATTAAAATTTTTATTCAATTTTTAAAATTTAAGCTACCTGCTTTCTAATTGTTATGCTTTGTCATGTTGTATAATTCAACTTTGTCTCCTCTGCCCGCATGCGGCTTCTAACGGACGTATCCTCCCGTTTACTTAACATCCCCCGTTCCCACTCATAATTCGTAATTGCTTGTCTTTGTCCCTTTCCCTGTTCCTTAATCTCAAATGTCGTCGTCTCCTTTGTGCTTCTTCTTAGTGCGTACACATCATGCCTTTCTTGCGTGCGTCGTCCACTTTGCTTCTCTTCCCCAAATCCTAATCCTCGTCAGTCCAAGGGATGCTTTGAGAGTAGCCAAGTCACCCATGTCATAGTCCATGTGTGAAGTTGACGAGGCACTCCCGACTCCATTCCTTTCTTCCTCCTTTTCTAATCCTGCTTTTCCTGTACATGCATCCCCACATATAAATTTTGGAAGTGCAACTTTCTCACTCTCTCTATACTATGCTTGGGAGTTGCCACGATCAAAAGGGTTGGCTTGCGAGTGGAGAATGCTTGACAAGCTTGATACAATGTGTGGGGTTGATGTCTCATCAAAACATACGACGGGACACACTCGAACCTGACTTGCATAATTGGGTTAAGTGGGTCCATGATCCAAGTGATTGGTCGACATGTGACAACTGACTGTCGGTGTTAAAGTAATGAAGTTATGATTATACATTCCTTTGTTTTGAGATGCCCAAAAGAGATAAGTTAATGGTTAGAAATTTTAAGTTCCGAATCCGAATGTTTCTGCATATTTCCTTCTCTTGTAATTCTCTCGTCCTTTGCATGGTTGCCCTTTGTATGGATTGTTGATTAGATGTATCAAGATGTGTGAATCATCAATGGATTACTTGTTGTATAATGGCACAAAAAGTTTTGCAATAATCTTATTGTTTTCCCAATTTATTTGCATGTATGCGATGCTAAGAGGAAGATTTTAAGATTGTTTGCATAAGGTTCATAGAGATGTACATGTGCATTGACTGAAAGTTTTGGTTGATGTCACCCCCTTCGTTTTGGTTTATGATTACAATTTTTTCGACACGATTTACCACCAGCCTGTTACTCTCTATCGAGTAATGACAACGTGTCGCCCTTTTTTCGTATTTAACACAAGAGCATTAGCTTTGTGCCTGGGTCATCAAGAAGGTGACAACTCAGTTCGGTCGACTATACTTTTTCCCTGATGAAACTAGTTTCACCTTCATAGGATTTGAGTTTGTGATCATTGAAACCTCCTCCTTTCCTATCAAAAATTTACTACAATCCCTTTCACCGCAATTGCCCCATTTTTTACCACATACAATGTGTTCGGAGAGTAGGCGCGGGGAGTACTGTTGATGTCATGGGTTTGCATACAAGACACGCAATGACGTGTAATACCATTACCTTGCATTCCGAACTCTACGAGCTCGGAAGGCATCTCAAAAGACCCAAAGAGACCTTGCATATACCCCTAAATCCTTTGGCCGTGGAAAAAAGCATCAACAACGTTCGTCGAAACCTATAACCCCTTAACCGAGAGGCGGTTAATGGAAGGCCCAAAATTCGGCGAAACTAATTGTTTTTTTGATGTTTGTATTATAACCCTGCAAAGTTTGTTCGCAAAAGTTTCGACAACATTGCTTGTAGCGACGTGGCGAAAAAACCCGAATTTTTGGCCTTCCATTAACCGCTGTAGCTATAAGCCCAGTAAACGCCCGCCCGATTTGTTTTTGGTTTAATCGTTCCACGGGTCTGGTGACAAAGTTTTTCAGCAGTGGTGTGGCAATTGCTTGTACGGACTGATATTTTCCTTAAGTATCTTTAAGCAAAGCAAATAGCGGGTCTCGCGTAATGCTCCCACGAGAACCCGCCCTCCACTATCGAAAAACTTTGTGGAACCGGCAAGCGGGCCCGACAGATACCGCCTTGATTGTTCAGGGCAGGCCTAACCCCTCACGACCGTTGGGATTGGCGGGCGGGCTGGGTTGGACAGGCGGATACAGCTTTCGAGAATCTGCTACTGGCGATTCCCGAAAGTTCTATCCGGCTCGACCTGCCCGCCAATCGTAACGGTGTTCGGGTACAGTCTTCGTTGCTTCGATTGATGTTCGTTGCTGCGACGGTCAATTTCGCTACTTCGATTGGCCTTCGGGTACAACTTTGCTGTGACGGTTTTCTGCGCTTTGACGTACGGGGCTTCGCCCGGTTCGACGAAAGAGAGGGAGAGAGAGAGAGAGAGAGAGAGAGAGAGAGAGAGAGAGAGAGAGAGAGAGAGAGAGAGAGAGAGAGAGAGTGCATGGCCCGTGCGCAGAGAGGGGGGGGTTGTGAAGCTGCAGGTTCGATAGTTTGAGAGGGATAGGGGGAGACGTCCATCGACGTATCCACGACGAACAAGTCTACCTGAGGAGAGAAGAGGAGTGTGCCAGGGGAGGGGAGAAGAAGACTACAGGCTTCGTGGAGATGGCGGATGAATGTGAGTCTATCGATTGTCTTTTTTTTCCTTTTTTTGTTTTTTGGCTAAGGGTTTTGAGGACTTGTTTTTTTTCTTTTTCTTCGAGAGTGACGAGGGCGATGAAGT
>BFEA01000333.1:253338-282033 GCA_003427395.1 Chara braunii | reverse complement strand
TATTTCTTGAAGAGATGCAATTAGTTTCTACTCTATATTTACTTTTTTTACCCAAATTGTTTTTTTTTTTTTTTTTTTTTAATTTGCATGCTCAGATTTGTCTATTCATGCTATATATCTTTTTTTTCGTTGAATTGCATTTTAGTTTATTTTATTTCTTGAAGAGAATTGCAATTACTTTGTACTCTGTATTTGTCCCTTTTACCGGAAAAAAAAAAAGTACACGAAGAATGTGCTTGAACTTACGATTCATTTTCATTTTTGTCTTCATGTTTTGTATGTTCCATGCTTCCTCCTCCCTGTTTCTTCATACTCTCTACACAGCGATATTTTGTGCTTTCTCCTCCCTATTCCTCCCTACTCTCTACACAATAATTTTGTATATTCTGTCCTTTCTTCTCTATGCTTTCTCCTCCCAACGTCAGTCGAAAATTTTCGGGCTGTCGTCGAAAGAACACGATCCGCAGTAAGAGAACGACAAAGACGTTTCAGACAAAGACACATTGAGATATCTCGCCACGAATCAATAATGCACGTGTTTACACATCTGTCTTATTCGTACAACAATTTTCGGTCGATATAAGTAATCTCGGAAATAGAACGCCTTGCACACACTGTGAAGCAGAAAAGTGGCCTCACAAACACCCGTGGACATCACTCTGTTGCCTGCGTGCAAAAGTACAATCGTCACTCTGGACGTATCCTGACACGTTGACACTTGCTGCCCGAGTTTTACATCTATGGAAAACAAATAGCGGACGTGGTAGATTGTTACGATCGTGGGCACACCAATTCAATACTGCGTTTGCCCTTGCATCCCAATTCGTTAAAGAAACCCAGATGCCCGTTGGACGCTGGCCAGGTATGCTGAGAATAGAAGGTCGGCTTCAACAACACATCGGTCCACTACTCCCAAATGAAAATCAACAGCCATCATTTGCCCAGATATACATACATGATTCACAGGACGGTAATAACGCGACCCTCTTACGTTTACAAAGACTTGACCTGTCACAGGACACTCCGCTTGCCATGGTCTAAGCCATCAAATCTCTCCTACGAACTCTTCATTCTTTGCTCTGTCAATGCAACTTCTAGGTTCGAGATTTCATTACCGTGTTCGAGTTCCCGGAACACACGCTAGAAAATATTCATGTTGTCATCAATCCGGATGCACGACTGTTACAAGAGCATACTCAAAGATACAATAGACCAGAAGATCTCCAAGAGCTCTGTATTCTGATGCATGACGAACCCGTTAATCGTGAAATTGTAATCCACTGATGTGCCGGTGGCGTTTTACCTCTTCCAGAAACAAACCAAGCATTTGATCCACTTCACTATACCCTGCTTTTTCCTTCTGGCGAAGACGGATGGGCAAATGAACAGGATGAACAAGTGGATCCTAATATTCATAATATCACTGTCCGAGAATTCTACGCATTTCATCTTAATACACGCCGTACAAAAAGAACTACAATTTTCCGTGCTTCACGTCTTTTTAAAGAGTACGTTTGTATGGCTTTTGCTAAAATTGAGAATGTCCGCCTTTTGTACAATAGCTTGCACCAAGCAGAGATCTGGGTAGATCTCTATCAAAACCTCCAATGATCACGTTATGTTATATGACAATGCCGAAAGTATTGGCCAACAAATTATTCTTCTCGCATCGTTCACAGGTGGTCCGCGCGACCTGCATCGACGATACTAAGATGCAATGGCCGTCGTTCAAGAATTGGGTGCTCCAGATTTCTTCATCACAATAACATGCAATCCGCATTGGCCTGAAATTGAAAACACACTCTTGCCGAACCAACAACCAGCGGATAGGCCTAACTTACTTGGAAGTGTCTTCAAAGGATACCTACGACAGCTCATTCATGACATCCACTCAAGTCACGTTTTTGGAATAACTACTGCATATGTCTATACTATCGAGTTTCAGAAGCGTGGTTTACTGCATGCTCATCTTATTGTGAAACTTAAAGACGATGTTAAATTCTCTACACCTGAACAAATTGATACTATTGTTTGCGCTGAAATCCCAAAAAAATTGAAATTGCGCGAACTCGTCTTATCTCATATGATCCACAATCCGTGTGGAATATACAATCCTGTTGCATCATGCATGCACAATGATCGATGCACACAATTTTTGTTCCCCAAATAAATTTCAAAGCGAACAACATGAAATGAAGAGACAAGTTATCCCTATTTACCACCGCCGTGCACCGTCTAATGGAGGAATAACAGCTTCTCAACTTGATCAACTCATTGACAACTTTTGGGTTGTACCTTATAATCCGTACCTCCTCCTTCGCTATCGTTGCCATATAAATACCGAAATTTGCGCATCAACAGTTGTCTGTCGCTATATGTTCGAATATATCTTAAAAGGTCCAGACAAAGCAATGGTTGCTGAGGCGCTTAATACAAACGATGAGATTCAGGTCTATCAAGACATGCGAACAATTGGTGTAGCTGAAGCGTGTTGGAAAATCTTTGACTTTGTCATTTTAGAACGATATCCTCCTGCACTTCGAGTTCATACAGAAAACCGGCAACGTGTGTATTTTCGACAGCAACAATAAGCACGACAAATTGCACGTGCTCCACCACCTGAAACAAAACTCACTGCATGGTTCAAAAGGAATATTGCACACCTTCATGATCCTGAAGAAAGTACCTCTGTACAAAGACATGGTCCGCAGACTCAGGTTTGATAAGCCAAGTAAACAATGGGTACTGCGACGGCGTGCAACGAACACAATCGATCGTATCCACAACATCCATCCAAACGCAAGTGACACATTCTACCTTCGCATGCTACTCACTTCACCGCACTACCGAGGGGAAACCACATTCGCCAACTTGCAAACCGTCAACAACCACATTCACCCTACGTTTCAATCTGCGTGCAAGGCGTTGGGTCATCTTAATGACAGCACACAATTTGATGCTGTCCTCCGTGACGCTATTTTTACTTCACCATCGCCTATGGTCCGTGAACTTTTTGTCCACATCGTTCTACATTGCAGACCTACAGATCCTAACGAGCTTTTTGAAACACATTGGGAACGAATGATGGACGATTACCATAAAAACCTTGTTGGCACCAACATTACACCAAATTTTATAATATTACACCTACTCTTAGACATCGAAGACCGACTTCAAAGAGAAGGAAAATAACTTGAAGATGTTGGTCTTATCCCGCCACTTGCTACAGATCGAAACGAAGCAACATACCTTGCACAACAGCCACTTCGGAGTGGTATTCCGAAACAGATTGATGATGAAATATTATATGACAAACAACAAGAACTACAGCGAACACTTGATACCAATCTTCCACTTCTCCGACCATCACAACATGCACTGTTCCAACGAGTTGTGACTGCTGCAGAAAATAACGAATCGCTTTGCCTCTTTGTTGATGCCCCTGCGAGAACAGGAAAAACTTTATGCTTTAACACTATCTTCGCACATATTCAAATGCAAGATTGAATTGCTCTTGCTGTTGCATCTAGCGGAATTGCAGCAACACTCCTCGCTGGAGGTCAGACTTTTCACTCCCACTTCGAAGCTCCACTAACACTAACCGAAACATCCACTGTAGACATTCCTAAACAAAGCACACTCGCTGACCTCATCCGCATGACAGTCATTATTGTTTTGGATGAAGCTCCTATGATAAACAAATACCAGGTTGAAGCCTTGGACAAAACATTTCATGATATTTGCTCCTTTGCCCTACCTTTTGGTGACAAAGTTATGGTCTTCGAAGGTGAGTTCAGACAAATCTTATATGTTGTTACCAAAGGTACCCGCGCACAAACAATTGCCGCGTGTTTAAAGTTTTCACCACTTTGGGAACATTTCCAAACAATGCATCTCACTGAAAAGATGCGAGGTCTCACTCTAAACAACACTACAGAAGCCCGACAATATACTCAATGGTTACTCGCACTCATGATCTAGAGCAACCAGATCCAACATTACCCACCAAAATTACCCTTTTATCTCACCTATGCCTCCATGGAGAAACTATGGACCTTATTGGGTGGACATTTCCCAATCTTGCGACAAACTGTCATAACCCACAATGGCTTGCCGAACGCCTTATTCTTGCACAAAAAAACAAGACTGTTTCAACCCTGAACTCAATAATCATTGACCAATTTTCTGGCTCTCCTATCACATCTCTCAGTGCTGATGCACTCCTTCCAAACGAAACGTACCCCGACATCTCTGTCGACATTCTTAATACTCTGGATCTGCCTTCACTACCACCACATATTCTTCATCTAAAGAAAGATGTTTCAATCATCCTTTTACGCAACACAGTAATGAGAAATGATCTTTGCAATAGCACGCGGCCGATTTTCGAGTCTATAACCAACAACCACTTGCTGCATGCACGCATCTTCCCATCGCTCAAACCCACTCTCCTCCCGTGAATTCTTCTTTCAATCACAGATCAAACAAGTCATTTTTCATGGCAAAGACGACAATTTCCTGTTCGTCCAGCCTTTGCAATTACAATAAACAAATCCCAAGGACAGTTCATCAAACACGTGGGCATCGTCCTTCGCCAGCCGGCCTTTTCCCATGACCAACTTTACGTTGCCGCATCCCGTGTCGGTGACCTCTCTCACATCCAATTTGCCCTCCCAACTGAACTTAATCAAACAACAAATATTATATATAAAGAAATTCTTGCATGATCTGTCCATTAAGATGCTCCACCTCACCTTCTGTTTTTTTTATTGCTCACATAATTCCATGCGTTCGTTGTTCTCTATGCAAGTCCTCCAACGACACCAACAACTCCATAAAAACTTAAAACTGCATTCTCCGACTCCACACCTCCCACTTCTACCCCACTAACAAATACGTCCTCCCAACCTTCCCCCACCCTGCATACAACACCTACTACTATACCAACTCCTCCCCCCGACACAACACAATCTTCTCCATCTCAGCAAACCACTGCAACTCCTTCATCACTATTATCAGATCCCTCTGTTGTCGAACACCATGGTCTAGACGAACTTACGCTTAGCCAACTTGATATCCATACACCACAACCTTACTATCAATCACGCTACACCTCTGAAGGCAACACTGATGACTACGCAAAACGGAATGGTTGGCATCATGTCCTTCGCACTGACACTATTGAACATATAATCGACCAAAATTTTATGGGAAGATTTCCTCCTCACAGACTATGCTGCTTTCTCCCCCTCTCTCTATAGTTTCTTCGCCACATATAAACGCAAACGAGAGCAAGAGCTTAATCGACCTCTGCCCAACCCCTCCGTCACAACCAGATTCACAATCCAAAACATTTTTACTGCAACTCCTCCAATGTGACCACCACCACACCACAGGTTCTCATGCTGGCCTGTTGAAATATAGACAGATAGCATTCTCGGCGCACACCACAAGTACGCGTTCATCAGTTCAACACAACCCACGCCACCACCCCTTCTTCTTCCCACACGCGAAGTATATCCTGACTGGTGGCGCCCCCTTGCACCTTGGGGATGTGCACGTGTCACTGTCCTTATCCACGACATGCTCAAAACTTACCACACAATTTTCATCTACAACATCCCGCATGCCCCACGCACCTGGGAATACCTCAGTGATCTTATTGTGTTCTATCATCGTGGAATGCAATTTCAACTTCCTCCTTTCCCTATCTACAAGACTGATATCATTCGCAAAGCTCTGCAACTTCTCCAAGCTCAAGAGTCCTCCGGCCGCTCCAGCTGAAGCTTGCCGACAATGGACAACATCAACAAACTCCTCTTTCGATGCAGACTGTTCGTGCAGCACGAAGAGCACATGACCAAGGAATGAAATGGGAAGATAACTCTACAAGAACCTGCATCATGATTTTCCTTGCTCTGATCTCAAACAGACAGTAATTTTATTCGCCTCCTCTTTGAATACAAACAATTGGTACAACAGACAAAACAGGTAACTGAGGAACAAAATCTTCCTTTTTTGGCGTCCACATGAAACGTTGCATCTCTACATCTTCTATCGCCTTCCCCCTCTCTACATTTCTCACAATCTCTGCTCTTCTCGCAACGGGTGGAGCCGCGATGGGTCAACTTCTTAATGTTTTAAGAATTTGTTGGTGAAGTACTTAGAAAGGGGTGGATTGGATTCCGAGGTTATAGAACATCGACTAATTCAAAAGTACCATGTGATGCAGTATATGTTAACCTGTTGGTGTTTTTTACGTATACTTTTGTAGACATTAAATAGGTACTTACATGTCTAAGGTATATAACAATCGATAGACCACCAAAATCTTTGAGTTAGCAAAGTCTCCTGAAAAGGTCCGATGGGTGACCGGTTGAAACGAGACCTCAAGTCACTTCGTCATCACGTTGCGATCACGATTTTTCGGGGGATGGGCATCACCGCGATCATCTTGGGTTTCCTTCGGGATTTTCCATTGGTTCATATTAATTTGCACCCTCATTTGTGCTCGAGAGAATCACAATTGATTTATTGCTTATGACTTAAGAGTCGTCTATTGACTCTCTCGCGCGCTTATTTTTTTTTTTTCTTTTTTTTTCTTCCTCCTCCGTTATGTGCGGTGTGACAAAAAATATAATTAGCCTCTCTATCATGCATGCATGCATGCATGCATGCATGTGAATACACTTGTAACTAGGAACAATCAGTCTCCCTTTCATTGACATTCTTACGCCATTTGCATTTTTCGTCCCTTCATGATTGATAATTAACCGCGTTGTTTTCTGTAGACCAGGAAAAGAACCTGATATCGGAGATCTAAATTCTCACCTAAGTCTCAACCTCCCATTCTTCCCTAAAGTCCTTGGCATACCCCTTTTTCGCGCTTTCTGGAAGTACACTCCATGCGGTTGGTCACTAGATAGGCATCCAATCTATGTACAATTCTCACCTAAGTCTCAACCTCCCATTCTTCCCTAATGTCCTTGGCACACCCCTTTTTCGCGCTTTCTGGAAGTACACTCCATGCGGTTGGTCATCAGACCTGTCTCTTATACACATCTAGATGTGTATAAGAGACAGTCCAATCTATGTACAATTCTCACCTAAGTCTCAACCTCCCATTCTTCCCTAATGTCCTTGGCACACCCCTTTTTCGCGCTTTCTGGAAGTACACTCCATGCGGTTGGTCATCAGACAGGCATCCAATCTATGTCCAAGGAGCGTAATTTTCATATATGATCATTGAAAATTACACAATCTCGCCATTTTTTGAGATGCGAGGCATTAAAAAAATTAATTATTTGAGTAACCTGCTGAGTTCCTCATGGTTTCATTAATGATGGTGTAATGTTTCCACACATTTGATAAATATAGCATGCCCTCGGCCATCTCCTTTGTTGGGGTTGTTGAGGACCAATCGAGACCATCTCCTTCAGTGATAGTGCAGTGTCCCTTCCCTTAAACCACTCAGGATTCAGAAGACAACATCCCACTATGGACCAGGAGCATAGCTCCGGCGTGGGCCTCACTACCACCTACGGGGCTCACAAATCCATCAAAAATTTATCGTGACATGATAATGCCTTTAAAACTTACTTCAGAAATATTTGAACACAACAATACAACTTACAACAAATGCTTTCACATGAAATTTCATAATGATCCAAGCTAAATAATCTTCAACAATAGTTCACATGCCTTCAATCATAGAAATACGCCACTAAAAATTGATAATCTCAAAATGAATGGGAGCCCGGGTGAACTGATCGATCGAAATATACATCATTCCAATGTAATAATCAAATATATGACGAAATAAATCTACAAAACAATATAAAAAAAACTCAACGTTTAGTTGACTACTTCCAAAATGGTTGCAACGATAATAATTTGTACAAGAATTCCGATCTACTAAAATTATAACTCGAAGGATACCTCAAAGTTTATGATAAAGTATACAATCAAAATATTATTCATGAAAGATAATTATTATTAATACAGTACTCAAATTTTATAGATAAAGTCGATGAACACCAAGACAATATCATAGCATAACTCAATTAATACAAGGACATTAAGAATTTACATTCAACTGAATTGTTCGAAATAACCAAGATATCATCCATAATAAAATTAACACATAATCCATGAAGATAAAATAATACAAAATCAATCAATGACGATAAAATAATTGTCTTTTAGAATTCAGAATACGATCAATTAATCTATTACAAAATAAAATACCTGAGTGTCGTTCCGCTAGGGACAACAGTAGTTTGCCGTTATCACCGGCAACGACGCCACCTGTCGAGCGTATCGGCTCCCGCCTTTTTGCAAAGGTGTGAGAACACTCCCATCCATGTCACGCAAGAGTTTAACAAAATCAAATTTCAGAGACAACTCGGGAACGATGCCTAACTAATCCCGCGAGCCTCCGAGACGGTCGCGGTTGCGTCGTCCCTTCGCCGCTTTAGCTGGGTGCGCCAGTTGTACATCCCGCGGTCCCCTACAACAGGATAGAGGCATAAACTTTCCTTCCCTAAGGGGCTTTCACCACCCTTAGGGGCGTATCCTTACCGAGCTATTGACCCACGTGCGAAAGCTTTAAGATGCAGTCGCAAAGGTAGATTAGCCGAGGGTGATTGCTCGTTCGATGTAGTATAGATACATTTGATTAACGCCATGCGGACCCAAACGTCGTCCGCTCCTAAGGCGCTGATCTCCTAGGTACGAAGCGGACGTCGATCGACTACGACTGTCTCAACCAAGCGTGAACTCATCATTAATCCTAATCCCTTAGACACACAATCAAGCGAAGGTTTCAACGACCACACATATAGTTATATCAACAGGAATCGACCATAGCCGATACGAATATATATCCAACCCAAAGTAATAACTGGGAGAATCCAAATCATCATTTGATACATTCAACAACACAAGATAAAAAACAAACAATCCAACTTGAACCACCTGAGGTCGAACTCCACAAAACAATCACACAACCGTTAACGAGGAGTTGGTTTTCCGACGATAACATAGATGTCACCCACAAGGTAATCGGCTGCCTTAATTTTGACTTGATGAGACGCGTTGCCAAAGTCATTCATTCCACCTACAGCCGAATCAAAATTCGACACACATACCTGTCTCCATATTTTCTCAATCTTATTGTATGACAGACTTCTTTGCGAATGATTTTTAATCAGGGGCATTGCTTGAAGTGTTGCATGCCTCTCCCTCTAGGAAGAGGTATGGGATACTCCTCCTCGTCCGAGTACAAGACTTGGATCTCGGAAGTAAAACCGTCTCCACCGAATTGGCAAGCACCCCTCCGTAGAACGGTCCACTCTGGGTCGATAACAGGGTCGGCTCTTAAAGCAACGAACCCTCGTCCCATATACTTGTTTGAGATAAAAGATATGTCCACTGCAAATAGCTTTCAATTATTCTTATTTTTCTTGAGTTAAGAGTAGCTTGGACGAAAAAAAATCGAAGGAGAATAGGGAATAATAATCATTTGGACAGATACAGGCAGATAAGGTTATTCGGGATAAAATGGGTAATTCTCGAGAAAACTAGGTCTATTTGACCTTGCCTGCTTTATTTCAATCAAATTCATTCTACGACACAAACAATTTTTTTTTTTGATAAGCAGCCAGGTAAAAGGTAGAAAGAAGACAATTCATTCCGCCATCTCAAATAAGCTTAATCAATCTCCTTTTTACGCATCCCTCTACCTACCTACACAACATGCATAGAAAACAAGTTTAAAAGAAAACAATACAATCCCAGACTCACGTCAGACCTTCTCATTCACATGCATGATTTGCACAATTTTCTTTACCTTTTCTTTCGAACATTCAAAACAATAGCGTCAAGCAAAGTGTGGGTTCACACATGTGTGAAGGAAAGTCTGAGTCATTCAACCGAGCTTGAGTGAAGTTTAGTCCGACCCACTCAAGAAAGTCAGGTAATATACCAATCAGAAGAAAATGACCGCCGTAGAAAAATATGCGGCACACAACTCGTAAGTTGTGACCTTCCTCTTGAATGACGGTCCTCGCCTTTCTCCAAGTGCCCAATCACACCAAGGGGTAAGACCCGCTAAGATGACTGAATGAGATAACTCTTAAAGAGGGCGCTACCATGATAAAAAATTACAACGTACCGTGCCGTCCTAACACAGTCTCAATTGCACCCTGACCACCAAAGATACTCCCCAACCTGCCGCAAGTCCACGTCGCCTCTCATCACGACCACTCACAATAACCACACCAACATGCCCGTCCCGATCACAACAACTAATCCCACCTAGTTCCAAAATGCTCCCAAATGGTCTCCATGCAATTCCATACTATCGCCTTAATACCAGATGGTCAGAACGTAAAACCGCTTGAACTGCGCACCACAAAACAAATAAAGGTGGCCTCCGGTGAAACTCGCAGGTGCCGCGAGCCCCATAATTACTTCATCGCGTGCAACCGCGCTGCACTTTCTGCATGTCGTCGACCCACGCACCACTGCCGTACAGTCCCAACCACGCACCAGCGCTAGCACAACCTGTAGACCACACTGAAATCCACCATAACCGCCTCGCACCACAAAAATACAGCGGACCACTGCTTGCTGCGCCGTCAAAACCGGTACCATGGCTGCCTCGCAGCACCGCCGCCTGCCGTGATGCCAAACGGAAAACACTTTCCCACACAACCACATAAATATTGATGTCAATGTTGACGCCGAGCGGTAAATCCGGCGGCACCTCCCTTCACAATGTTGTGTCGCCGCCAAATAAAATCAGCAGCATAATCCCACTAACGTTGCCGCCACCGATACAAAAATGGCAGCACTTCCCCACTGACAACGTCGCTGCCGCCGTGCCAAAAACAAACGGCAACACTTCCTCACTGACAGCGTCGCTGCCGCCGTGCAAAACCGGCAGCGCTTCATCACCACTACCACTAAACCCTGTGTCATCGCCGCAAAAATACGGCAGCGCTTCCGCACAACCGTCGTAAAAACCGGTGTTGTCGCCACAAAAAATTCGGCAGCGCTTCCGCACCACCATCGTAAAAATCAGTGCTATCGCCACAAGTGCTTCCGCAGTGTGTCAACAAAAAACTGTTGCGGCCGTCCAACATCTCCCCCTCACTGTTCCAATTCTGCCTGCCGTTGCCGACAACCGTGGCTATGGCAGCATATGTTTCCTCCAACTATGCTGCCGTCGCACCACTCCTGCGGCCTTTTCCCTCCTTGCAGAGGTGGTGGCTATAGCAGCCTTCAACCTCAATTATCGAGAGGCGGTTAATGAAAGGTCTCCGAATAAGGATTTATAGTGCTCTTAAGTTTGATTTTTTCGTTTTTTTTTTGCTTGATTGTTTTTTTTATGTTTGTATTATGACCTTGCATAGTTTGTTCGCAAAAGTTTCGACAACAGTGCTTGTAGCGACGCGGCGAAAAACCCCGAATTTTTGGCCTTCCATTAACCGATAGTGGACAATTCTCCTGCAGACCTCCACTCTCCACCTCTCTTCACTCCCTACTCCAGCCAGCAGCCTCTCCTCCAGCAGCCAACACTCACTCAAGTGGAATGCCAACAGCATCAACCACGAATGAATGTTGGTTGGCTGACTACTGGCTTCTTGTATGGCCAGCCAAGGGTTGAGGGCAGCAGCTTTCTCTCCAACCAAAGTTCGGATCAAGGTCTGACCCTTGATCTCAGACGAGATCAAGGGCTGTAAATCCTGATGTTCCCCTAGGGGAACCAAGTTCCAGGCCTTGGTAATGCATCTGGCCTTCACCCGCGGCCAGACGCCGTTCAAAATGGCTGCATCAAGCCATTTCTAGCAGACTGCTGAACTCAACAGTCTACTGTCTCATCAGGGTCCAGATGCTTCTGCCCCTGCATCTGGCCCGACGTCATGACCAAATCCGTGATGTTTTTTTCTCCATCTCTCCTCCCTTCCTTTTTTCTCTTCTCTTTTTCCCTTCCTCATGTATTCTTCCCCCACGGCCACTTACGTGGCCATTACTTTTTCTTCCCTTTTTTTTTTTTTTTTTCCTCTTTTCCTTTACTTTCACTTACCTTCTCGTTTTCCTCTGGGAGGGGCACCTCGTTTTTTCGAAACGAGCAGCCTCCCCTCCGCCCTAAGTCACTTCACAGTGTCGAACTAGAGTCGAGCTCAAAGGGGTCTTCCCCCCCCCCTGCTTGCGCCTGTATCTGGGCGGAACAAGGCGCCTGATACAGGCGCAAGGCCCATGAGCTCTCTCTCTCTCTCTCTCTCTCTCTCTCTCTCTCTCTCTCTCTCTCTCTCTCTCTCTCTCTCTCTCCACGAGACGGTCACAACCGTTCGTCCCGAAATGGAAACCACCCAAAGCGTGTGCAGAGAGTCCCTCATATCTCAAGTACAAGGTCCCAAAACCCATGCCGGGAACGTGGCCGCGTTTCCGCTGCCCAAACGACAAGCACCAAAAAAACAAAATCTAAGAAAAAAAAAAAAGCAGAATCTAGAAGACAATCCAAATTACAATCTAGAAAAAAGAAGAAAACAAAGAAAGAAAGAGAAAAAAAAAAAAAAAAACACTTACCTCTGAGAAACGGTCGTCCGTTTTTGGCTATGCCACATTCAGAAGAGCTGAAGTGCCCAAGGCACTTCTAAGGGCGCCATGTGGCGCTTCATTTTTAGTTAGTTTTAGTTTTTTTTTTTTTTTTTTTTCTAATTTCCATTGGCTTATGCCAACGGTTCTGTCACGTTCGTGGGCTCACCCACGAACTGTTGAAATACAGACCGGAGTTCGAAGCCTAGAAGTTTCGACGTTAAAAATTTTAATTTTTTGTTTTTCTCTTTTTTTTCTTTTTTTTAATTATTTATATGTGTCATCCATGCACAGGGCCATATTTGATCCGCGCGGTCGATCTGAACCGCATGATCCTTGTGATCGAACGGTCCGGATTGATCGCGCCGACAACGTTCGGAATGGGAGGAGCTAGCCCAGTGGCACAGTATCTCAACCTCGATCCCGGTATTTGTCGGGTGAGAGTTTGGCACTGTAACCTACTGGGCTACCTCCTATCACGACAGTGATAGGAGCAACTCTTATATAAGAAGAACTTGCCTAGTCATTATCCCCCCCTGCTGGTGGCCTTGCAGGCCCTACGTGCCTATGGCCTCGCAGGCCCTGCCTGCCAGTGACCTTCCCGTGGATGGCTGCCCGTCCATGGCTTCAGGGTCATCCAACGAGTAGGCCTCGGGTTCGGCCTACTGGCACCCTTTTCCCGTGGCCGTTTTTCTATCGATATCTTGAGAGACCACCTATATCCGGCCTCCGTTTGGCCTACTTAGGCTCTGAATCGCGCGACTGCGCAGCCGCGCGACTTTATTTTAGGTAGAATAGGTCTAGTTTTACAGTTCCCTTGTCCGCGCGCTCTTCTACGGCTTCGACAAAACAAAGCATTGCCGATTACTGCCCTTACTTTCGGATGCTACATGCGCCTATACTAAAGTTTGAAAACTTTTATCCCTCAGTCATTGGTTCAGTCTGAATGAGCTTTTGGCAACGTCAATCTCATCAAGTCCTTTAATCCAACGAAAAAGTCAGACAACGTCTGACGTTGAAAACCCCCGTCAAATACCCTTGTCAGGGTATTTGCCCTGACACCGTTACTTGGTCAGCCCCCAATTCGCCTGCAGGGTCTGCCAACCCGTGCTATGCCCACGTCTAAAAACCAGAAGGGAGCTCTGGCAGTGGACCTGCTATCTGTCGTGTTCCTTTCCCGCCCAAAAAAATTAGTGAGCTTCCTATTACCTTGAGAAAATGAACTGAATAAATAAATAATAAAAAAATCCACAATTCGGATGATTATGCAAAATTGGGAAACTGAAAACATATCCAGGTTCATGCCAACCCAGAAACATGTTATGGATTGACGTGTCGTAGGGCAGATGATGCCGCCCTGCCTTGAAAGTTGCCAACACGTGTTCAAGTTGTAATTGCGTAACTAGTACCGCTCACATTTGATATCCGCTCCCACTGCACTGGCACCACTTGCGGCAGTAAAATCTGATATCCGCTTTGGCCATTTCGACCGAGGTTCCGAACCCACCGTTACGTGCAGGGTTTTCGCCTTTCAGTGCCAACCAGTGTTGTGCCCACGTCTTTCCAAACCAGGCGTGAGCTCTGCCAGTGGACCTGATATCTGTCAGGTTCATACGAATCCGATCCCGAACCAGGGGATCTAACGTTCCTGGTGCAAATACCATGCCACATCCAACATTCCTTCCCAGAAGGTCGACTTGATCCTGCGTTTCATCCATTGGAGCCCAGCCACCACCACTTTCCTTGGGTAATTGCTCTTCCTGAGCTCTTCCCATAGCGTGAGGATGTTGCAGCACGTCAGCCCGTCATTATTCAAATTCTGGGCAATGCACAAAATTGTGTTTGCAATTATGGCAAACTTGGCCGCCCAGGGCCCGTACGAGGAAAATTTTTTGTATGTCCGGAATTGTAGTGGCATATTGCATCACACAGTCCCTACATTTTTGAACTTATGGGACATCAACAACACCCTTGCCCCACATACAATCAACCTGACCTCGAGGACATCGAGTACGCCGTTCCCAAGGTCTGTCCGTCTAGCACCAAATCTTCTGGGTAGCAATGCAAAACTCTATCCAGCTGTTTTTCAGCTTCGGTCATCCCAGAGGTTTCCAAAGTTTGGAACAAACCAACAACCAACAGATCATCGATATATCTCTTACCCATAACTAGTCTCTTATCTGCACCCAAGGACTTTATAAACTGATTCTCGGCTAGCATGCACATCACACAGGCTAGCGGCGGGCTAGCCCGCCCGCCCATGGGGATGCCCTTCCTTTGACGAAGCACTGCATCAGAGACCAGGAAGTAGGTGTTCTCTAGTTGAAATTAACTCGGCTTTTCAATCGGACCGATTTCCCCCTGCTTCCCCATGCAATTTTCCAAATCTTGCTTCTTTTTTCCTCGGATGAACTCTGATCCATTTGATTAATTTAACATCAAAACAATCCACAATCCAAGCCACTGCCTTCTGAATGTCAGCCTGGGGAAGTTGGGTAAACATTTCCTTGATATCGTAGGTGCAAGCAACTATACCGAGTTTTCCTTTGTCAACTTCCAGCATTTTGTTAATCTTTGTAATTTCGTTCTTTAAATCATCCATGGTTCTCAAGTTGAAATGAGGTTCTTTTACTCTCCGGAAGCCATCGACAAAATGCTGGAGGCTACCCTGAACGGACTTTGATAGGATGGCACGAGTGGCCGCTTTTTGCATTTATCTTTCTCTTTCGAGAGGATGTATGCATGTTGCAGGTCGCCACCACCATCCCACCTTCCAAGCTCGGAGAATCCCAACTTTTCATATTCTCCCTTCATCTTGGTCAAAACATCTTGCTTACAATCAGATACAATTTCGTAATTTTCATTCGCAAGGAACATTTTCCTCAGGCCGGCTTCATAGGACAAGGGACATTCCAACCATGCCTCACTTGTATTCCGGTCCAAAGGGGATCTGACAAGACCCTCAAGGGCTTGTTGTACCCCTTTGACGTACTCGCTCAATACACATCCTCCCTGCATTTTTCCCCCCGGCCGTGACACATGCAAGTAATCAATGCGCATTTGTGCACATACCACACCCATCGTTCGCAAACACTCAAGAGCATCGTTACAGGCGACATTGAGCCCATCCCGGGTTGTCAGAGAACCCAGAAAGAGGACATTCTTGGCATTAAATAAAGATGTATGTACACCAGACACATCACTGAGTTTTACCGCAACATGCCCATTCACTTTAGGCAGATCAAAGTCAGCACAGACCCAGTTAAAACTTAAAACTCGTTTGTCGAGCATACAACTTTTGATTATGCTTAAGATCACCGACAGATTTGGCTTTAAGCCAAACTGCCTTCGTTCTTTTCGCATATAGGTCACCCAGTGATCCAGGTTTTCACTTCTATTTCAACCTTTCTGCAAACCCCCTGCATGTGACGAAGAAATGACACGGCACGGGCCAGATTTTGGCTGGCACCACGAGCCATTTCGCTCGGGGCAGCGACTCCCCAAAGTTGCAGCAGGATGCGGGGCGCATCCAAATCATACCCAGACTTGGTGGCTGCGGGGAAATTGCTATGTTATGCCCTGTAGGATGGTCTCATGCCATGTGGAGAGGGTGTGTGTGTTTACTGCAATTATGAAGGGGTTCCACTTTTGACCACCGGGTCACAATTGCAGTGGTTAAGGCGTCTGGCTGTTTAGCCTGAGATCGCCACTTCGATTCCTTACAGTGTCGATCAACCAAAGTTGGATGTATACCATAAACCAAGGAGAAGGCTGGGAAAGAGACGGGGGGTTTAAGAGAACCCCGGTGAAAGGAGGCTTTTGGGTGTTTGACAGTTACGATTGACACACAAGGAGGTCACACAGACACTGGCCCCAGGTGCGAACAGGTGCTACTCCCCATCGAGAGATGGAGCATCAGCTGTGTAGGAGATTAGCTAAACTGGGCACTTGCCCCAAATCCAAGATTCCAATTTGGGGAAACTGCAGCTGTGGCACACTTTTAGCTTGAAATAGGCAAGAAAAAAAAGTGGCGCCGATGTCATGCTCTTGAGTTTCAAAATATGCAAGTTTAGCGGGGGTTTAAATCTGCGCCAGTCATTAGCTGAGTGGCGCTCGGCAGTTTTAGGGTTGCCTTTCTTGCTGCGTTTCGAGAACCGCTAACGTTGCCCATTTCGAACGTCAGGTATGACTCCGAAGTACTTGCCTCTAACTAGTATGTTAGAAAAGACACTCAACCTGGGTAGAAAAGCAATGCTGCGGGCGACTTCGATGGTGAGTGTACAAATGGATGAGAAAAGTAACGTCGCAGGAGAAGAAGCATAAGGGGGAAATAAAGGAGCAGACTCGTACGAAAATCAAAACCAACGAATAGCGTACATCCCATCAAAAGGAAGAAGCTCATTGGATAATTCCGTATGGACTGGCTGGCAGTTATACCAGGTGGCAAGATGGCAGAAGTGCGGGGCGGCGTGGCACGGGGAAGGAAGTCCACCTTTCGTTCAATGACTGGGAAGATACCAGACCTCAAGTGTTCTGTTGGGCAAACAGATGACTTTTTCAGAACCACTCCCTCCCTCCCCCTTCATCTTCTGTGGCAGACTTGTCATGGTTTGGCCTGTGACTTGCCTGCTGTCTGTTCAATCCTACAGCAAGCAAAAGTGAGTCTGTGGGCAGGAGGAACAGCCAACCTGTCAATCTTCTTTGAGGTGTTATTGCTGAGATGGTAGAAGCAAGAAACAAACTAAATGAATTCCTCCGTACAATGGCCCCCGGTACAGGGCTGAATGAATTGCTCTACTGTATGCTGTGAAAATGGTGGGATGCAACCCCCCCACCCTTTGCCAGCAGGTGATGCATCCCACCTGGTCCAAACAGATGGAGCCTCAGCAATATACACAGCAGGCACAAGGATGATAAGGGCAAAAGGGAGGCTACCTCAGGTCTGTAGCCTGCCCACCATGACAAAACCGGAAAAAAAAAAAGAAAACGAACAATACACAAAAGTCTGCGACGAAGCCCTAGACTCAAATACTATACTCATAGAAGAAGGTCTAACGATCTACATTTATCATACGGCCCGAAGTTTTCTTTGTAGATCATCCTCCCCCTTCGCTGCAGCACATGCCAGGAATGTGTCCATCTCGCTGCGGACTACTGCAGCGTCTCTTTTTTGGGAGAGAAAACCCCTACCCCTCCTCAAGGTCAACATGGTCTACCAGGGCATGCTGATCTCAAAAGGTTATTTGGTATTTATCCATGCCTCACAGGGCACTCTGCAGCCGCCTTCTTTCTGTTGCCCACTGTATAAGCATTCGATTGCATCACAGAAATGCTCTCAGAGATCATTCAAGCTGCAGTCACCGTCTCCTCACTACCGGCGCGTTTGCTAGCTCCAATTCAATGTCCAGCGGCTTTATAGTGCGGTAGCCCACCTGAGCGCAAGGCAGACGAGCATCGTCTTCACATCGCATTCCTAGATTGCAAGTGTGACGAGGTCCTCTCACACCTCTCAAACATTTCTTGTTACTTTTGCCTTTCCCCGAAACGTCCGCTAACTTCTGCACCCACCTCCTTCCTCATGTCTTCAAGGGGAATCGCCGGAAGCCGAGGACCGGCGGCCACAGACAGGTGGCGTTTCGATCGACTCCCATCTCTTTAACCAGGCGTAGAGCCTCCTCAGCAATAATTTCCCTACACCGTCCTGCTCGCTTGCCGAAGCTGGCAATCGAATCTGCACAAAATAGTGACACCCTTTCCAAGCTGATTCCTGGGGGTTATATGTACCAGTCACCCATTTAAGAAAACAAACCTCTAGAGGGAAAGCTTTCAAGTATTCTTAGCACCTAACCGCACAAAGATTTTCTGAGCCGTATCTAGACAAAATGACAGCCAAAAGCGCTCGAGGAACTATGCCTTCATGTGTACCATGGTGCTGGTGAGCCAAACTGTAGGGAAAATAAAAACAAGGGGTAATACTTCAGTATGAGTCTCAAAGAAAACGAGTTATAATTTCACTATGGGGCAAGATACAGTCTGCAATTGCACTTCGGGGCCCCTACCTGGCCAAAAAGCTGGGTTGTACACATTGCCCGAACTGCAATTCGAAACTGTATCATGGCCCGTAGTGCAATTATAACTCATTTTGGTGACTCATACTGAAGTTAAAGAGTTATAATTGTACTATATGGGGCAAGATACAGTTCACAACTGCACATCAGGGGCCCCTACGTGGCCAGAAAGCTGGGTTGTATACATTGCCCAAACTGCAATTTGAAACTGTATCTTGGCCCCGTAGTGCAATTATAACTTATTTTTGTGACTCCTGTTTTCCCCCCCAAAAAAATACAGTTCAAACAATAACTTGAAAGAATTCACTGGGAATTTCCAATGATAACCAACTGACATAAATACTACTGCACGTTCTGTAAAGAGGACAAACGTCCACGACAGAAGCAGAAAAAAAATCTTGCATATCTCTTCGCTTGTACCTAGAGAGCACCGACGTTCTACATGAACAGCAAATTGATCTTCATAATAGTTCATATGCCATTAGTTAATACAACTAAATAAGTAATTATAACCAGCTTAATCGTCCTTCGCGAGGCTTCATGCAAATTTGGACAAGACTTACACCAGCAAAAGACAGCGATTCACCAACGCGTTTGTCGTTTCTGACCTCGCTATCTTTGCAGCACTTCGCCTCCGGAAAAAAAACCTTTCGATGAGACCCCCTTACCGCCATTTCACTGTTCAAAAAGCAACTTCGCTGGCTGTGCTTCCTCTATGAGACCCCCAACCGTCATTTCGCTGTTAAAAAAGCAACCATCTGACCTTTGCTGGCTGTGCTTTCTCGATAAGACCCCCAACCGTCATTTCGCTGTGCAAAGAGCAACCCTCTGACCTTTGCTGGCTGTGCTTTCTCTATGAGACGTCATTTCGCTGTTAAAAAAGCAACCATCTGACCTTTGCTGGCTGTGCTTTCTCGATAAGACCCCCAACCGTCATTTCGCTGTGCAAAGAGCAACCCTCTGACCTTTGCTAGCTGTGCTTTCTCTATGAGACCCCATTTCGACGAGACCCCCTACCGTAATTTCGCTGTTCAAAGAGCAACTCTCTGACCGATGGAAGGGCTCCACTCGAGTCTCAAAGAACAGGCCTCCCTACGCCAACGCCACTTGCCAGATGTGAGAAACGACGAACATAATGCACAAGGCATTCTCGGCATCCAGCATGTTGGTGCAGTATCCCACAAGCACTTCTTGCCTTTCAAAATTCGGGCAAATTACATCGCTGATCGACAGTGCAAGTATTTGCTGCCCACCAACTCTACGCAAGTGCGAAGACGAGATTTCTACCAGCCTAAAACACAAACACAAGATTTAATGATCAGATCTGAAAAAATACCTCGCAAAGGGCTGCTGCTGCTGCAGGGTGCGGTAATTGCCGAACTTCGTAGGTGTTCGCAGCAACCCCGTCTTTGGTACCCTCCCTGGTTTGGAGGAAAACAGGAATTGGAATTGAACCATCACGCGATCGAAGTCGACCCAGAAAACCACAACTGTCAAATAGCCAAGGGCCCGCACTATTATCAATGGGCCTACAGATCAGTTGGTAACCGTTGAAAATTTGAAATACAAACCTGAATTTGAACCCAGATGGAATTAAATGAATGAAATCAAACGATTCTGCGCTAGACCCACACTGTACCCCCCGTCAGTCCACCCAGTCCACATGGTACCTCCTGAGTCCCAACCCACGCAGTATCACCAAGCCGACTTTGTGATACAAGCCGCTTCGCGGCGACACAATCTGCTCCTTTGTTTTCTGCCCTGCAGGCAGACCACACAGTCTACTTTGTTCCGCCTAGAGTCCACAAGGTACCGCTCAACCTACTACATTGTATCACCCGGCCGACATAGCGGCACCCAGCCCAAACATCACCACCAAACGGTGCCGCAACATGCTATTTTTCTTCTCTGCTTTAAGAGAGTCGTGTCTCTGTGTCCGCGAGTACATACAATCTCTGTTTTCCAGGAGTGGGTTCTCCCTTCCCGCAGCCCAACCCACATGTGTGCCTGCATGTGCGTGTGTGTTGTCTTTTTCACGAATACACAACTTGACAAAGAAAAGGATGATGGTGCCAGACCGTTTCGTCTGACTTTCACCAACTTATAAGGATGTTGCACCCCGACAGCCGGCACAGGATGCATTTGACTGATGGATAATGACTCACCACGTCACGTGCCTGTGTGTATATAAGTGTGTGTGTGTGTGTGTGTGTGTGTGTGTGTGTGTGTGTGTGTGTGCACGCGCATGTGTTTGTTGTTTTAAAAGACCCCAGATTCTCTCTCTCATTCTTTTCACAAATCATCACAAGCCATCCATAACGTCAAAGTTTAGATAGGCAATATAATAGAAAATGCAAAATTGGCCACGTTTGTGGTTCAGCGCGAAGTGCCCACACACCCGTCTGCCGCCAAAGCGGCACACTTGCACATATGTATATGTATACATATATATTTCAAACCAAGGGGATGGAGGGCAGAAGGGGTAACTAACCTAAGACGGAAGACTACTCCAGTAAGAAGGCTTCCGCATCGGCCCACAAAACCAAAAAGTCATTTACCAAAAACAAACAAATATAACATCGGCTTTCCCGACATTCATCTCGAACTACACACTCACGTCGAGACAACTTACCTAAGATAGGCGACTCTTCCAGCAAGAATGCACCGACCCCCCCTGCTAAGGGTCCGAAAACACTGGGAAATCGCGCACACGCACGCCTGTGTGTGTGTGTGTGTGTGTGTGTGTGTGTGTGTGTGTGTGTGAGAGAGAGAGAGAGAGAGAGAGAGAGAGAGAGAGAGAGAGAGAGAGAGAGAGAGAGAGAGAGAGAGTTTGTTCTGTCTTTTATCTCTCGAGGCGCCCTCGGAGGTGCGAGCTTCCTGTTGCTCGGTTCGACCAAGTGCTTTTCCACGCACATTTCTTCGATTTAAACAGGAGAATTTTTCAGAGAGAGAGAGAGAGAGAGAGAGAAACAGGAGAATTTTTCAGAGAGAGAGAGAGAGAGAGAGGTGCTTTCATGGGAAGAAATGCTCAACAGAGGGGCAGGCGACCGGGAAGAAGGTACAAGTGCAGAGCCCCACAAACCACACCAGGCATTTTCAGTGCTTGATTGCATTATGGGACACTATCTAACTCTGACTGTACACACATGGGCACCCCTGTAGTAACTCCTCATTGTAATTGATTACTGTTAGCCGTGTGCTTGGTTGACGCACACATACTCTCTCTGATACATCAACTCTCCATGCACAAGACACATTTCTGCTTGTATCTCCATCCTGCTACGTGTTCTTCTCTTCCGTCAGACAAACGGCATCTAAATAAACGCAGCGGTACTTTTCAAAGACCCCAGTGGTACATGAAAAACTCAACTCCCAAGCGAAAGTCAAAAGAAAGACAGCAATCTTTCCAAAAAAAAAAAAAAAAAGTAACCAACAGCCCAACGCAGTTTTTTCACACCGGAGCTATCAGGCGATGAAACTACTACCGTCTTCACCCGAATAGAATGCCCGGTCATTATAGCCGTTTTTGGTGCACTTTTCAATCCAGATACAGCTATAATGACCAGGCATTCTACTCGGGTGAAGACGGTAGTACTTATTCCTGCTACCAAGACTTCTGACATTCGAGTCATCAGGATTCAGGAAAAATCTGTCCCCGTAATGCAGGCCCCTACAGCCCCGCGAGTTCACAAAGTTGCACTTAATGAATCCATCCACGCGCTGTGGGCCCCTACAGCCCGGCGAGTTCACAAAGCGTATCTCTGAAAAGTAGTGGTGGTTTGAATAGGATTACAAAAATATCACACTGGGCTGCTGTGTCTTTTCGAACCACCCCCTCCTTCCTTTTCTACTTTTCATTTTTTCTATATCTATATATATACTTTTATATTTTATTACTGTCATTAAAGTGTGAGCCAGGTCTCGCGTGACGCTCCCGCGAGGCCCGGCTGCCACTGTCGGGAAAGTGACAATTCCGTCCTGGGCCCACGGTGTCGTGTGGGCCATGCGCGTTTGCTAATTTCCAGGCCTCATGTTAGAATACAAGCACATAATTGGGCTTGGGCAGGGACACGCACACCAAGGCATTTTCAACTTCGGACGTGATCCAGGCCAGATACATTCTGAAACGTGGCAGAGTGTGTGCGGACTTTTCTTTGTTGTTTGCCTTTTGTCTTGGTCTGGCCGAAGTGCCGCCACTTGGCTTTTGCCGTGTTGTCGCCAGTGACAGCTGGCATCGTCACCGTTCAGAAGCGGCCTGCCCGTTCACTGGGCGTTGGGCCTCGCTCCACAACTCGTGATGTACACAAGAGGAAAAAAAAAAAGGGAAAAATTGTGGGTATACCTTCCCATCTTCTACAGGAAGATTCATTCTCATTTTGCACGTTTGGTGTGCAGTGAACCCAGGAGACCTTTCTTTGCTAACCCTCTTTTTTTTTTTAACATCGTTTTTCAGCTATCATTATCGAGCTGACCAGCCCAATTTTTTTTGTTTTTTGCAATGGCCTTGAGATCCAGGAAGATTGTCCCGCCGCCAGCGCACCCAGGAGTAGCGCGCGGGATAGCCAGAAGTGGAAAAAAAAAAAAGAAAGCCTTTATTTTCCTTTTTTTTTTTTGGTTTTCTGTGCTCTCCCAGCGGACCCCAAATCCGGGCTCATTTCTTTTTTTGAGAGTTAGCTGTCAAGGGGGGGGGTATAAATTAGTTTTAAAGGGGCTAAAGGGGCTCAAACTTTAAAGGGGAGTGCCTTTTTTCTTTTTTATCTCCCATTCTGCGAGGAATTCTGATACAACCCTCAACTAAGAGTCGTTTCTATGCATCATTTTTTTTTCCCCCGGAACAAACCTTCCTCTTCTTTTTCTTTTTTTGTTCCTTTCTTTTTTTTGCCCGGGGAATGCCCGGCGTGTACGCGGGCATAAGTTGGGTGCCCGGGTGCCAGCAAAAACAGCCCAGCTTGACGGGCCAATTTTTTTGTTTTTTTTTACAACAGCCTTGAGATATCGTTATCGGGCTGACCGACAAAAGGTATAGTCATTTGCTCCCCCCAGCTTTTTACAATGGCTCTCAGTGGCCGCAGCATTTGCTCCCCCCAGCTTTTAGAATTAGTCATTTGCTGACCGACAATTTGTTCTCAGTGGGGTTCAATCGCTTTTAGGATGGCCGCAGCATTTGCTCCCCCCAGCTTTTAGGATGGCTCTCAGTGGAGAACAATTTTTTCAACGGTTCAGGGGTGTACCGACTCAGGAATGCCAGTTGGTCATCGTTTCTCTTTTGGGCCGCGGCTGGCTGTTGCGGCGGCCGCGGCGTTTGTTCCCTCCGTCCATTTCACTTTTTGTTGTTTTTTTTTTGGCTCTTCGCCGGTCTCCCCATGCTTGAAGGCAAGTACATGGGGATTGCTCGACTACTCACCACATGCACAAAAGACAAAAAATAATGGCGGTGTATCGTTCCATGCTCTGGCAGAAGATTCATTCTCATTTTCCACCTTCATCCAGTAGTGCAGTGAGGGCGCAAAGCAAAAGCCGGCTTCGATCTGTCTACAGGCCCTTTGTTTTTTCTGTGGCTCCTGCATGCGGTCCCCGTGGCTGTCCAGGAACAAATGTGCAAAACGAGAATGAATCTTCCTCTAGAAGATGGGAAGATACACAAAATCTTGTGTCTTTTGTGCGTGTGAGTACTGAAGTGATGCCCTGATGACAATGAACCTTCTGCTGGAACATAGGACAATATGCCGCCATATTTTGACAGCTCGGTACCACCTCGCCGAAGATACGCAAGGGCTTGGTGCTCGGTGCTCGTATAGCTCAGGCGTGGCTCTGCCTCCTGTTTACGTTGCTCGCCTTTCCTGTATGTTTGGACACACCCCACACGGCATCGTTTCACCTCATCCCTCTCTCTGGCCAGCGTCTTCGCCGCGGTGGGTCCGACCTGTTTTAAAAATACCTTCCCATGTTCCATCGGAAGATTCATTCTCATTTTGCACATGTCATGAGTAATGGAGCCAGGCCCGTTGTTCTTCTCTTTCCTCTTTCAAATTGTTGAAGTAGCAGCCTCCACACTGGTCTGGCAGACCTGTAAAAAATTCACGTAAGCTGCTTATGTGTGCTCAGCCAATGCTATTTTCTGTAGCGAAAAGCAAAAAAATAGTACACCCAATGAGCCAGGCATGCAGCCATTGTTTCCTTCCTCCATTTACTCTTTTTTTTTTTCTCTGTGTCGTTCCAATTTTAACGGATGTCCTGACGGACCTTCCTACATTTACATAACTTTCTCAAGCTTCAAAATTTTCAAAACCCTTTCGGCAAGCGGCCATGTTTTCCCCTCTTTAAAGTTTAAAATGTCCCACTTGAACAAATTACAGGCGATCGATCATCTGTCTTCCTTATCTACGGCCAACATCTCTTATAGTCCGTGCAAATGGGACGTCCCTCCCGGTCACTAAAAGGGATTCAACTTCAGATATGAACCTGAAACGAATATGACGTTACTCACAAAAAGGACGTTAACACTAGTATACTAGTATACTAGCATTTTGGAGTGCATTACACACCTATTCTGCCCAATCACACCAAGGGTATGCTTACAGTAGCACTTTCCTAAATGCATCCGACTGCAATTGCGGTCCAACCTGGATGTATCTGACAACAATCACGTCCAGAAGTCAGTCACAAGAATTCCTGCCGTGAGTATGGCCCTATCTGGCAGCAGCAGTTACGGGCCGAAGCAGGATGTTTCTGGCCGCAATCACGTCCAGTGTTCGGTCATAAAAAGTCCTCGCATGAGTATGCCCTAGTACTTTTCCAGAACCATTTGAGGTACTCACGGCGAGACTGAGAGCTCTGGACGTGATTGCAGACAGATGCATCCAGGTCTGGCAATAATTGCAGTCACATACATTTAGGAGAGTCACGGTGTGAGTGTGTGCCCTCAGTCCAATCACACACCATTCGAAACGCCTTCCGGACAGGTTAAGTCGAATCACACAAGTTTCTCCTGGATGTACATGAGAACGAATCACGGCCAGATTCTGTCGACCCCATGTATGATTTGAGCAGCTTTCAGAGCAGAGTCAGTTAAATCACACAAGGTGTTTCCAGATGAATTCGACTGAAATGACAGAAAGATTCAGTCGAGTCAATTTACGACTCTCCAGAACTGAACTCGAGCGAGTCGCGACCAGATTCTGCACAACCGCACTAACAAACTTTCAAATGTATTTCAGCAGAATCCTGGCCACATTCAGCCCAGTCACACAAAACTTCACCGTATGAATTTGACTGACTGGCCATATGGCCAGAATGAGTCCCAGATGATGAAGGATTATAATGGGGGCCAGGGGCTCAACAGTGGCCAACAAGATTTCTGCCGTCAACAAAATCCGATTAAAAATAAAATCAGGCTCGAAGCTTTGGCGCTGCCCTTCTAGTGGAAGACACTAAACCACTGATACCCATGGGGCTCAAAATGCCCTGTGCAGTGTGCACCAGAAAAAAACGCACCAGTACAGGCCTCCTTTTGTCTGGTGCTGCCAGCCATTTTTTGCCCGCCAGATGACCCCCTCAACATCGAGGCGTGCATGCAGCCGCATCAGAGAAAAATTACAAAAATAGATGGGAAACGTACTGGTGGTTCAAAATTTTTAAAAAAAGGGAACACAAAAAACATTCAAAGATCGCAAACATTAGCCATTTTCTGGATCATTATGTTTCCCGCTGTTATTGCTGCTATTGACCCACCAAAAATTTTGGACCCCGGGGGGTGGGGAATTGGGGGAGGGGGGGGGGTACTAGTGATTTAAGCCACTAGTAGTCTATCCAGATATACACGGTAGCCAGACACACTCGACATTGGTGGAGGTGGTCAGAGTGGGGGGGCCACAAAATGTTGAGCGTCCCCACTTCGCCTGTTTCCGCTTTCATCTCCATCAAGAAAAGAAAAGTTCGAAAACTCCTTGAAAAAATTCATACCGCTCTGCCACATAATGGAAAAATATTAAAAAACAACGAAGTCGAAAAAACAAAAAATTGTCTGTCCATTTACATCAAATGGAAAAGGAGAAAAAACAAAAACAACACTTGTGCCGATGTAACTCCTCTGGCGGCCAAGGTCAGGTCCAAACCACCATGATTGTCCAGTAGCCCCATCCCACATCAGGAAAATGAAGCTTAAACCACCAGTACTTGGCCCAGCTATTGGCCGTGGGAAAAAAATAGAGTCGAAACGTTTCTAGTCGGATGCATTCGGGCAAAAAAACAAAAAAACAAAAAATAAAAAATAAAAAACAAAAACAAAGACAAACAAAAAAAGGATTTGGGCGCTCCTGTAGTGACCTGTACGTTTCCTAAAATCGTGGCTTGTTAACAGGCACGGCTGTAGGAAGTACTGGCGTTTTTTTTTACAAAACCACCATTGTGTAGGCATAGCCGCAACTTGCACGCCCATGGTTATGGCGACTTCCTCGGCACCATATATGACCAACGGGCAAGCCCCACTGGTGCTAGGTTGGTTCATGCGCTAAAGCGTGAGCAATGCCGGGCCCTGTCCCTTACAAGCAGGTATGTGGCTTCAAAAAGCAACGGCGATTACGTCGCAGAAAAAAAAAATCGGAAAAAACTTCAAAAAAGTTTCAAAAACAAACACATGCAAGCAGAACGTGATGCGCTGTCTACTGGAATTTTGGACCTGGCAACGCTTAAGCCACCAGTACCTCGCCCAGCCTGCAAACATCGTCGTGGGCGTTAACGCTCCGCGACTTTCAGGGCCCCATAGCCGTAGAGATTTCGCATCGACGGTCCTTCGCGTCGAAAGTTCTGTAAGGGTTGAAACTTAAACCATGGGCCCATTGAAAGAAAAAACAAATACATGGGCCCATTGTGTAGGGTGGTCATCATAAACAGACCCAGTTGGGTGTTTTGTCAGCAGCATTTTTAGGGGTGTTGGGGGGAGTCCATCAACGATGTTCAGATTCTAGGAATATAAGCATTCTACGTTCAAAAAAGTCCAGATTCTAGGAATATAAGCATTCTATGTTCAATAATGTCCAGATTCTACGCATACAAGCATTCTATGTTCCGCGTACAACGACAAATGCAAGAGTTCAAATGGCAATACAGCTGCAGTTCCTTATCCAGGACACAGCTTTCTTGGGGGCGGGGGCGGGGGCCGGGGGGAGGGAGGGAGGAGGAAGGGACAGCTGTTCTGCTTTTATTGTCACTTCCAGTGGGGAGTGAATCTCAGCAATATCTACATTGATTCTACAGATAAAATTTCGTAAAAACACGAAGCCTTTGGTATGACAAGAGTAGGCCCCACCTCAGGTCGCATCATTGCAAACCGTTCGTCTTTCTGTGTCTTTTTTACATCCCCTTTTCCTCTGCGTCTCCTCATGCTTTGCGCCTTGCTAGCTAAGAATGTGTTACTCAACCCGTCTTGGCAAATTCATTATCTTTCGTCGTTCGCAGGGACTATCCCGCGGCAATATAGTGCCCCAAAGATATTGCCTTCGCAGATCCACCTACCAACAAGAGCCCTCCTGTCCATCTTGAGGCTTGCACATGGACTCTCTGTTCGCCCGTCTGTTCAATCATCGCCCTGTCTGTCTGTCTATCCGTCTGCCTAGAATGAGTATCTGTCTGCCTGGGTGTCTGCCCATCTATCTGTGTGTCGGACTGTTTTTCCGTCCATCGCTCCGCCCGTTGATGGACTCCCTGTCATGTGTAGGCCTTCCTGCCTGCCTTTATGTCTGTCTGCCTGTCTGCCCATCCGTCCATGAGTCCGTCTGTCTTCCAATCCATTGCTCCGCACATTTGTCTGCCTGTCTGTAAATCTCTGTCTGCCTGTATGTCTGTTTGCTTGTCTGCCTATCTGTCCATCCATCCATCTGTCTTTCTCCGTCCATTGATCTGGCCGTTTAACTGCCTGTCTGTTATACAGACTGATTGCTTGATCCCATATCTGCCTGTCTGGCTGTTTCCGTATATATATTTCAACACCCCCCCCCCCCCCCCCCCCCCCCCCCCCCCCCCCCCC
>BFEA01000333.1:198743-217664 GCA_003427395.1 Chara braunii | reverse complement strand
ACGGAGGAAGGGAAAGTTCCGCTCACTTGCGTTCTCCATCCCTGAGCGTCGAATACGAAGGTGAACGGCTGAAAGCAACGGGGAGGGAAAACCAGAAAGAAAGGAAAAAAAAAAAAAAGGAGAAGAGAATCAGCGCTAGAGCGAGCTTGTCCCAGGGGAGACGAGACGACAACTGGGACAACCTGCAGAGAACCAGATACACGAATGCAGACAGAGACCCAGTATAGATACAGTTATTCGGCAAGAACCGTCTGAATGGAGGCAGGTTTTGCGCCCAGGTACGGAAAAAAGTCGGGCAGACAATCATCACCGCGGTCGTTTATGTGCCAAATCTACGGTAAGAGGTAATTGCATCATTTTCCGTCGTCACCATTCCTTAGATCCGCAGAACGCTCTCTATAGTGCTCAGGGGAACAAGATAGTGCTCAGGGGAACAAGGAATATGAATACAACCCCACTTACTTAAGAGCACAATTTTATTCGAATACAACAGTACCAATCAATCACAGACCTGAATAAAACCGTACCAATCACAGTCCTTGTACGGATAGTAGTAGACCACCAACCACCCCCCATGAAGAGAAACACTGGAAGTTCAATCCGCCACTCATACAGTAATAGCTCTCACCTGAAGCATCACTCCACCTGCGAGATGACACCAACGAAGCCAGCGATGGCCGCAAAAAAGCCAATGACTTGGAGACACCGTGCTGCGCGCCGAGCTCCTCCACTCCCCAGGCCGTTGATCGGCACAATCCACGGACCATCCTCCATCCCCAGGCCATTATGTCCCTCTCTAGCAAGAAATCTGTTCACCGGCGGCGATCACCGGGGCAACCTCGCGGTCGCTGGCCACTACAGCTCTCGCTCAAGCTAGCTGGCTGCTCCTCATTGCCGCTTCTCCCTCCCCCAACTCCAGCTGCTTCTCCTTCCCCCAACTCCAGCTGCTTCTCCCTCCCCCAACTCCCGCTGCTTCTCCTCCTCCCCCAACTCCCGCAGCTCCTCGCTCCCCCTCCTCCCGCAGCGAACTCCTCCCGCAAGTCACGCTGCTTGCTGCTACTCCCGCGGCTCCCTCACGGCTCCCCTCACTCCGGCTGCTCAGGGGCATCGCCACACCACTCCCGAAATGTGAAAAGGACAAAACCTATGGCGGATGTATCTTTCAATCGTTTTGCTGAAAATACACTCACGGAATGTGGTTCATGTTCTAAGGGCATCGCCACCACTCACGGAATGTGCTTCATTTTTTTTGCACGTTCTGGGAGTGTTGTGACGCCCCAATCGTAGACACGCGCGCTAATTGGACGGCAATCCCGCTGGAAACTTTTAGGAGAGGCGCGCTACTCGCAAGGCAATTCCGCTGGAAATTTGCCGACTGGTGACGGCGGGGGCGGCGGGGGGGGCGGGGCGGGGGGGGGGGGGGGGGGGGGGGGGGGGGGGGGGGGGGGGGGGGGGGGGGGGGGGGGGGGGGGGGGGGGGCGGGGCTCCTCGGCACGCGAACCTCGGCCAGGTGTGTGAATGTTGAGGTCCGTTCTTCGGTGAGAGCCACACGGGGTACTTCCGCTCGCTCACGCCCATCAAGCATGCTCCTTCGACGTGCTATACTTCTTCGTTTGTTTCTGAAGGGCTTGGGGCTTGAGATCTTATCCATGGTCGGATGGCAATACATTCTTATTCTGACTTCTTTTGGGGGTGGAAGAATATCAGATATACCCCCCAAAGCACACCACATTGCCTAGAAAAAGAACCCCTTTCAGTTGTCCCCAAGAAATTGAGCCCTCTAACTTTCAGTTATACCTAGGATCGCCAAGAAAAAATGAGCCCTCTAACTATCAGCTATACCCCACAGAGCACACCACATTGCCTACGAAAAAAGAACCCCTTCAGTTGTCCCCAAGAAATTGAGCCCTTCGGTTGTACCTAGGCTCAAGTTTGGGACAAACAGGACATACGAAATTACCAGTTACACCTAGGGACAATTTTGGGAGTGATAAGACCACGCTGGAGACTCCAGTGTATTAGTCGGGAACAGCACCTGCTGGAAACTAGTTCCAGCCCTTATTTATTACAAAGGATTCTGACATCTGCTGGAAACCGGTCCAACATCCCCTATGTCTCGCAGAGCACCCTGACCTTGTTGGAACCCGGGTCCAGCGTCCCATGTCCTTTGCTGAGACGTCGAGTTGCTGAGCTGACTGTAACTTGTGAAGGAAACACAGGTAGGGTTTTGGGGCGCACCAGAGCCCAGATTCGAGCCCCCCCCTCCATCTTTCTCCTCCTTTTCGGTCTTAGTTGTTTCTTCATAGGATCTCAACTAGTGACAAGGGTGCATGGGGGAAGCTTGAATCAATCTTTGTCCAATCCTTGAACTTGAGGTTGTAATCCCTCCGCACGTCCTCCTCTTCCTCCTCCTCTTGTTGTCCTCTTCCCGGAACCTCTCTCCGTGTCACCTCTGCCACCAACCCCTCTCTGTCCCCCTCCAACCAGCATTGACAAAAACGGATAATGTTTTCTTTTATGTAACTGCCTCTTAGTAAAAATTAAAATATTTTGTTGGCATGACGAAATTGAGCTTCGAAGGGTGTTGTGATTTGACAATCCTCCAATGAGTGCACTTACCATGTTGTGGTTTAATCATCCTCCAATGAACATATGCTAATTTGGTCATATAAGCGACGAGGTATATGCAAAATAAAATAAAATAGGCACAAGGTAAAATTGTATATCAAAATGACTTTTCATCATCAAAAGGGATAAGGGTCAAAATTTCAATTTTATTTTACACGACTCACTAGCTTTACTTTATTTGAGTTTTCTTACCTGTTTGGCGGGGTTTTATGGACCACGTGACCAATTTCCCCCGTGGACTTCCAGGCAACCTCAAGACACGAAGTGGGCGAAGCCGACGGTCTGACTTTAGTGAGCCCAAGATTTCCCGACCATTTTTTACAAGTACGTAATTTCATTACAACACAATAGAGTCAAGAGTTTCACCACTAAGCATGTCAAGGGTATGTGGTGAGGCAAGTTTGTCGGTGAACCGGTTCGGTGGATTTTTTTAAACAATCTATAAAGGTATCCCTAGAGAACGGGATCGATAGCAAATTCGGCAAACCGGTCCTCAAGGTTTCTTGTGGGCCCCATTAATCAGGTCATAGGGTCCCCAACGCATCCCAGGCAACCCAGGTTCAGTATGCAATATCGGAAGTTAGAGGAGTGGACTGGTGAGACTCGCCACATAAATTTTACCTTGGCAGCAGGAATTTCCCCTTCACGAGTGGCAGTGGAAGTATTGATGGCATGTCGAGCGAACACGTTTGTATACCTGTTTGTTTTTTTTTCTCTCTCTCTCTCTCTCTCTTTCTCTCTCTCTCTCTCTCTCTCTCTCTCTCTCTCACACACACACACACACNCACACACACACACACACACACACACACACACACACACACACACACACACACACACACACACACACACACACTCGCACACACACACACACATATACAAGCAGACAGAAAGAAAAAGGGGATAAGGGGGAAAAAACGCTTGTTGTATTTGTAAAGCCGACTAAACGAAATGAAAATCATATTCGATGAATCGTCCTCTGCACCCCCTCGGTGGACAATTTATTTATCTACCTATCTATCTATCTCTCTCTCTCTCTATATATATATATATTTATCTATTTATCTATCTATCTATCTATCTATATATATCTATCTATCTATCTATCTATCTATCTATAAAAAGTAAATAAAAGAACAGAGGTTCTTAAGGTTGCGTTCCCCTTGCCCCTGCACAAACCAATTCAATTATCTATCAAATCTTGACAAAACAGTTTTTCAAGTTTGCGCTAACCAATTCAATTATGTGTCAAATCTAAACAGAATAGTCTTTCAAGTTTGCGCTAACCAATTCAATTATCTGTCAAATCTTGACAAAACAGTCTTTCAAATTTTTTTTTTCATAGTAGTATTACGTTGAACACTTTAGCAACCACATTTGTGTTTCAGTCTCCATAGAGGAAAGATGCGGGGGTTGCACCCGATCTGAAAATAAGCAATACCTATAAAGGGTCAACCGGTAGTGGCGTCAGGGACCATGCCTATTGGACCAATCCCTTAACCTCCCCTCTTGTCCCCTTCCTCTACTAACATAACGAGTTTTTGCTCAATGTCAATGAGGGAGACTAAATGAGTTATCTTTAGGTGGTCGGCGTTAAGCATGCCCAATAAGGTATGTGAAGCCAATGAGGATTGAACCCAATACCTCCCGAATGTCACTTGCGTGCCTTATAGATTAAGCTAGGCTGTTGGTTTACGCACCTCTTCGCAACTAATATGAATGTTATAGATGGGGAAACTTTGACTATAATATGTTGATTTAATGACACATTGACTCATCCAATCAAAATTTTCACTGTTTGGTACCAACATTTTATGAACTAAAACCAACAATGATATACACGATATGAATACCACTCCACCCTATAAATATCACTCCTTCAATAAAATGAGAATCAAACGATTCCCTCATTCGTGGATAAACGAACTTATAAATCGTTATAGTAGCACGTGTTATTATGAAAATTGATCTTTATAATATTTACTATTTACTGAAAATAAATTCGAGTTAACTGCCTTTAGATCTCGCTTTTGTGATATTTATCATATTTCGATGTCAATGACACTCATGCGATGTTTAAAAGAATAGTGAGTTCGATTTTCAACCACATATTTACGTTTGGGTTGTTTTGTGTCTAAGTAACATCGTAAACTTATACTTTAGAGGATCATTTTTTCAGTTTTTTTTATAATTTTAAATATAGCGAGAACAATAATTTTAGATCCAACTCGATAAATAAGAATTTGTGTGCAAGTCAATCTATTATTCACATTGCATTGTATTTTTATATATTTATGTCAACGACTATATGGCACTTGTAGTTCAATATTGTCGTATTTCAAAAGAAGAAGTTGACTATGTTCATTTATTATACAATCAGAAGTAATTTTTTAAAGATTGTACATGCAATGCAATACTATTTTATCTCTTGATACATTAAAGAATTGTTTGGATTATAATAAAGGAGTGTCATGATATATTTGATAATCTCAAGTAGGCATTGACCCTTGCACATATATTTTTTATGACATACTAATTTTCATCATTTGTTATTACGACGTATTGTTTATACCTCAACGTTGTCGCAGTTCTATCACAATATATCCATAACAATTTATTCATATATTAAATGAACTTGTATCCTTTAAGATTGAGTTCATTCTATATAAGCCAAATGATAAATTTTCACTAAATCTCAAGAGATGAAAGTTATTCACCTCAAAAAAACATTATAGGCTACGTAGCACCGTGCTCACGTTCGGAGGTGAACGTGAACATGTTCGACCGAACACGAACAAGTCGGCACGCCAGATGACGCAGCCTGAACTGCCTGGGGCGTTTGGATCCCCAGTGCGTTTGATAGTGCCTGTGAAAACGGACAATGTTTTTTTTAAGGTAAGTTTTTTTTTTTTTTTYTTTTTCTTTTCTTGCCCCGTTGGCCTTAGTCAACGGCCACTTCGTGGGACACCCCATGAACTGTTGAAATGCAGACCTACGTTCGAGTTTTTTTTTTAATTTTATTTTTCAATTTATGTGTGTCATATTTGCGTAGGGGTCATGCTCACTTGTGCGACCGATCTCGGTTACGCGATCTTCAAGATCGGGCGGTCGAAATCAACCGCGCCCCTTCAAAAAGGGCAGCTCCAAAAGGAGCTAGCCCAGGGGAGCATCGCGCGGGATTCGATCTCGGTTTCTATCGGGTGAGAGTTTGGCATTGTAACCTATTGGGCTAGCTCCTATCCCGGTTTCTACCGGGTGAGAGTTTGGCATTGTAACCTACTGGGCTAGCTCCTATCACGACAGTGATAGGAGCAACTCTTCTATAAGAAAAGATTGCCCAGTCGTTATCCGCCCCCTGCTGGTGGCCTTGCAGACCCTGCCTGCCCGTGGCTTTGCAGGCCTCGCCTGCCTGCGGCCTTCCCGTGGATGGCTGCCCATCCATGGCTTCGGGATCATCCAACGGGTAGGCCTCGGGATCAGCTGCTAACACCTTTTTTCCGTTGTCGAGTGCATCGGTCCGGCACCACTCATGGGTAGCGCGGGACCCTCCCGGCCGCGTCACGCAAGAGTTGGACACTTAGTCCTCGTCGCGATACATACATGGAGCTTCCACAAGCCGCTCCGACCGAGTGCGCCAGCCATACCTCTCGCGAGCCCCTACGACAGGACAGGGCCTACGCGAGGCACGACTTACCTCCACCTTACGGGAGCTGTCACCTCTCTTCGGTAGGCGTATCCCCGCCGAGCTAGCAGTCCACAGTACGAAAGCTAATCAGTTGCAATCGCAGACGTGGACCAGCCGAGGGCGTTTCTCGTTCGCTGTAGCATAGGGGGTACGCGCGGTAGTACGCCTCTATCGAACCCACACGCGAACCGACGTTTTGAGGGGCTGAGGTCCCAAGCCCGACTCGTCGCCGGTCGACTAGGACGCATCCCACACGCCACGCGCACACCACTCTAAAGAACACAACAATAAAACACACACCTAACATACACGGAACGACACATCATACCTACACGCGACAACGCTCCTTGTCCCTTAGTAGCCTTCCCATAACTCTCTGATGCGGAAATTGGATAGGCGTCACGCGTGGGACTTAGTATAAAACCGCGCGGACGCAGGGCCTGCTCATATTGACTAGCAATGCAAACGTACGCAAGCAGTCGCGATGATGGCGTACCATGTAGTACCCATACTCATGCGGTCCTCGTTGATCTCGAGGGTCGCACTCGACGCTCGAGTGTCAGCTGACACGCGCCTTGAGGGTTAATCTCTCGACGCTGGACAACTGCCATGCAAGGTTGAAGACCATACACCCTCCTCTGCACCTTATGCAGAGTGGGTGGTACACAGGTCTATACCTGTGGTGACAGTTGTCTCTTGTTGCCCTGGAGATAAGCCCCGCTCCAGGTCCGGACACGAGTCAAGGGGTTTGACTTTAACGGCTGCCACGAACTACAACGTCTAACCATAATAATCCCAAAAAGCAAATGTAGGCCGAAGGCCTCCCTGCCCCAGAATCATAATATTGGGTACCCCCGCTTTTCTTGCGGTTGGCACCGCGGCCTATGCCAACGCTGAACACTCGGGCACCCGACCGAGTCTCTCGATCCCATAACTACAGACCATAGGGCAGCGAACCATCGCGCGTAGGATTTTGATATAAAGCGGCGCTGTTGCAGGCCCGTCCTATCCAGCGATGCTAATTATACGCGGTGATCGCAGTCTCGATCTCGCGATATTGAATGATTGAAGGAGTATATCGTGGGGGAGGTTACTGCTCACGATATTGAACGGCTGAAGGACATGCCGTTTAGCCCCCGCGGCATCTCTGCCCTCTAGGTTGGGTGTCTCGGGGAGCAGAGCAAATAGGTTTTGTGCGAGGGCAGGGTCCTTCTCTGCAGCGCCTAGGGCTTGGGGTGTCCTAGACAAGGACCTTGAACCCCGGCCCAGGACTAACGTCCGACCAAGAATTCAGAAAAAGCATAGAAGCAAGAGGGAGGGGGTTTCTGCCTACCTCTCCCCTATTTATCCCTTAATATGATGGCCCCTTGGGCCATATGAACCTCCCACGTAGGTATACACACACACATATATATATATATAAATACAAGGGGGTAAATATGTGACGATCACTTCTCACAACCACAGTGGGGCTCCTCACAACCATATGTATGTGTGACAGCAGGCAGTTAAATCCAGAATCTGAACCACATAACACACATGCAATCACATCAAAGAATCAACAAGGTCCACACATTACACGGAGTCAACCCCAACCACTCTCCATACTCATACCCCCTGCTTTAGCCTTGCAAGCCCCAACCTCCAGCCAACCAACCATAATTAAATACTCAGTACCTTTGTTAAATGGTCATTCAAGAAAAGTCCGGGTGAAATCTTAACAAAACAATAGAAATCACCAGGGCTAAAACCTTTTTAGGTTGAGTAGGGAGGACGAGTTGGAATTGAGTCGTAAACCGACGAATCGGCAACCGACCTTTTATCAGTGATAACAGAAGGTGATCCTTGTAGAATCAAAGTTGAATCTAGCCCCAAGTCCTGAGTCAATCGATCAAAGAGACCTGTAACACAAGACAGACCAATCTCAAACTAAGTCTATGAACTCATGGAGAATAATCTTCATATCACGATCTTACTCAAGTCATCACACTTAACTAAGTCTACGTCTACCTCTAACCAGTGCCCAAGCAAAGGTAACATATGGCACAATCTCTCCTTTATATGTTGCCACCTGTCACAATACAAGCTAACTCCTCTAATTTAGGAAAATTTCGGCAGCACTTCCTGTAGGAAAAGTGTCATCGCAGAAAATATACTAGCCCAAAGGTCAAACCTTTAGATTCCAGAAAGTCAAAATTTGCCCAACTCACCGACTTAGCAAAAATTTGGGCAGCGTTTCCTTCAGGGAGGGAGCTTTCCCAGATTTATACCAAGCCAGATCTGAACTTAGACATAAAGTCTAGGTTCTGTTAAGGCAGAATCTCAACCAACTTCTTAGATTTGTAGAAATTTCGGCAGCGCTTTCCTGTAGAGAAAGTGTTAGTTCTAAGATTTATACAAAGCTAAGTTTGGAATCTGAAATGACTTTGAATCTTCAGGGTCCGATTTTGGCTAACTCCCTGAATTAGTAAAAATTTGGGCAGCACTTCCTTTAGAAAGGGAGACTTCCCAGATTCTTACTAAGTAAAAAAGTCATCAAGACTGGATCCTAAAGAAGCCAAAGTTTTGACTAACTTCTTGGTTTTGTAGAAATTTCGACAGCGCTTCCCGTAGGGAAAGTGGCTTACCGAGATTTATACAAGGCCAAGTATAAATAACGGGTCCCAGAAAATGTAGAAATTAAAACTAACTCCTATGGCTCTAGCATATGGCGAGCAACTACAACAACTACCGATCATACTGAACTCAGACTAAGCAGCGACATCACTCAGTCACATGCAGGCCAAACCACAGATACAAGTACTCTCACCGTCCCCAAGTTATTTTAGCAAACAAATAGTTCATAGTCTCTCACTGATTTATCCTCTTTATACCCTACTTACATAGGGCATAAGGCTAGACCACCCAAACTTATGAAACATGTCTAGCCCAGCCACGAAGTATACACAGACAAAGGGCACAACAACTTTTCTCTTCTTTGGGCACATGACTAGGCCGTCCTAGTCGCCCTGAACTGTTTAGGTATCCAAAGTTTATATAATTGTCTGCACTTAGTCTTTTGAGGTAGCATATAGCTGAGCTGATTATCTTCAGCTCAAGACTCAGCCTACCCCTTCGTACCACAAGTTTATTCTTAGTTAGATACTCTCTTCAGTTGGTGATAGGCTATAGTCAGGTCACCCAAACTTATGGAACCCTGCCTGACTAGCCTGTTCATAAATAGTATAATAGTAGAGTATAGCAAAGTTATAGCCTTATGGTTCCAGCATGTGCGAGGCATTGGGCCAAGACCACCCAAACTTATGGAACATGTCTTGGTCCTCAGCCTGATTCATTTCTCTTAAGCCAAAGTTGAAAGAGGTAGAGTCACTCAAACTTATGGAACATGCTCACCTCCTCGTTCAGAAGCCAAAGAAACTGTCAAAAACCCCAAAATAAACCAGGCCGCCAGACTACCCAAACTTATGGATTTGACTGGCCCCTGAAAAAGCAATCGCATTCAGCCCTCACAAGTCAGAGCAACCAGACCACCCAAACTTATGGAACATGTCTGGTTCTCAAAGCAACACAAAATAAACATAGCACTGGGCCTTCCCAAACTTATGGAACTGGCCCAGCCTTTGGTTGCCCCGGTCAAACTTCATGCAATACTAACTTTCTCCCATCCTTTCCCCAGATGCAATCCTGCAATCTGCTTTCACTCAGGTAAAAAAAATTGAAACTGATTTCGTACATGCCTTCTTTATTTAGTCTGGTTATATCCTGAACAAAAGCAAAAGTTATAGGGACATGCATGCATACATCAATCAAATTATAGGGGGACATGCAAACATGGGTGTGGTAGGGTATACAGATATAAATGAATTACCTGATGGTTCCCTGTCTCCAGAACCTCGCCTAGGTTCCGGCAGAGCTCCCGCAATCGGTAGGATGACTCCCCACAGAGTCTTGTTGCGGTCCTACAGGTTGCAATCCCTCCTGCCGCCTTCCTCTCGTAACCAATAGACTAGACTTAGACTTAGAAGGACAGATAGAGAAGATTTAGAGACTCTCAGATCCAAGAAGGGTGCGCTCAGACTCGCGTGAGAGGGCCTTGTTTTCTTCAATCGCCTGAGGGCCCCGTAATGGCAGCCAACTGACAACTTGACCGACGAAGCTCAATTGCAGAAGTATCCCCCTCCATAAGCCCCTTTACTCCTCTAAGCCAACACCATGTATCAGTCCTTGCGTGCCGCAACAGTAGTACTCCTCGACGGTTAATAGTAACACCAACAATCCCTAACAGCAGCGGTAGTTACCGGCCGCATCCCACAGTCACTAGCAGGTGCACACAGAGGTACGCAACCGTCCTCGCGTAGCTCCCCAGACTCAACAGTAGTGGTCAGGCAGCAGTTGTTTGCGCACAATGTCTAGCCACGGTCCGTGCCCAGTCATCAACAGCCCGCAACAGACACTTGAGGCACGCCGCAGCCAGCAGCCCGCCACTCGAGCTTGGTGTGCCGCAGTAGTTCCCCACAGTCAAGCACCGCAGCCACAGCCTATGCCCAGATAACAGCAGTCTGCACACAGTCCGAAATAGCATAGCCGCTCATTCACAATTATCAGCATAGCACAGCAGTATGCAGTAATCGGCCACAAACCGCAGCCGCTGTAGTGGCAGCCAGCAGCAACAGCAATACTGGCAGTCCACTCACCGTATGCAGCCGCGGCCCGTGCTCCTTCCCAATCCGTAGTCCACAGTCACCAACAGTAGGGCACAGCGGTATGCAACAGCCCTTGCGCAGTTCACCAAGCTCGGTAGTAGCGGTCAGGTAGCAGTTGTCTGCGCACAGCGATACGCATCAATCTGTGGTACGCAGCCACAGATCCTAGGGGTGGCCAGTAATAACAGCACCATGTAGTAGTGCGCAACAACTCTCCACAATGTGCAGCGGCCAGCCTGCACCCGGTTGCCACAGCATACCGCAGCGCCTAGCGGAGGTCAATAGCACACCGGCAGCCCGTACCTAGTTCGCAGTAGCCAACCGTGAAGCCGTGCACAGTTAGGGAGGCACCGCAGCGAGAGCTGGCTTTACCCGGCCACTGAGTGCAGCCACAACACAACTCCTGTTATAATCAATACACCACCGAGGTGTTTAGCGGAGCGCTTAGAGATGGAGCCGCGAACAGCACCATATCAACCGAATGCACAGTGATCCGTAGTAATTCCCATGAGCACACTCGCCACAACTCAATGAACCATTGCTCAATAAGTAACTGCTTCGATAGTTGACCGTGGACCGTATATATAGCTTTTCCGACCCCAAAAGCAGGATACAGTCACCCAGCAGGAGCCACCTGGATTGGCCAGAACTCAGACTATAAGCCTCCAATACAGGTTAGCAGGTTCGATAGGCTTATCGACTGAACCATTGGCAGCTTAGCTGGTTGTGGCCCCTCCGTTGCTGTTGTGCCTGATGCGCTGGGCCGACTTACCTGGACTCGGGCTTAGCACTATGACCCAACCATTCTACGTGGGAACCGACTGCGATTCCGAAGTCCGGCCAACACAGTCACCCTTGAGGTCGGGCCGCCTGGTCACACCATCAGCACCTAACTCCCGCTTCCTCTGCTGCGACGCCCCCAAAACATCAACATACGCTTCGTTTATCCAACCATGCTTGCCGAGCCGTCGTTCATCCGAGCAGCGCACCAACCTGCAGGTAAGTCTACACTCCGTGGCTTCGATCGACAAAGTGGGCAGTACCACAGCGAGTCTTCTGTTGGCGGTCCGCACGACCATACTATCGAGTCACAAAACCAACCCCCAGGCACATGTCGTAATCAGCATGAGGAAGGATGAACTTGTGTCATGGTAGCCGGTTGGGTCCAGGTAAGCATAGTGCGTACAGCAGGCCCGAGAAAATCCACAACCGCGGGCATGGCTTCCACGGACATGACCTCCGCGTGGGGTTACAGGAGGCTACACCAGCGAATCCCGTCCAGACCAGCGACCATGCTTCATCTTCTCACCTCAGACCGTGAAAAGTGAGAATGAACTTCCTGCGAACATCGGGACAGATACACTCTCCTTTTAGTAATCTCCCGCCTTCACATGCAACACGATCTGTACACCTCGCAACCAACTCCCTACTAACGTACTAACCAGAATCGCACCACGATGGAGTTCGCATCATCTCAAACCCCTCACCCGCTATCCTAGTAATAGGTCGTACAAAATTCGAATGAACCTGCTCCTAGAATACGGGCAGGTTCGTTCCATGCACCCGTATCATCGAACTAGCACCCCCCCCCAGCGTAGTCATCAGTATCGGCCCTGGTTAAATCACTTACCTATAGGCAATACTGACGCTACCGTCACTCTCACACCACCCGAAAACGCATGTTCCGCATCTTTCCTCGCCCGATCTTATTAAAAAGCAAGCGAGTTATCACTTCTTCCCTTCCTGCCATAGCCAGTCCCCGCCATAGCTCCGCGCGGCCGTTTTTCCTGCTTACTTCTAATTTACTAGCCTCTTCGTTAATCTAACCTCATACTCTAACTCATCGTCCCCCAAAACCTTTAGAACATCTCCTTCCTCGCCCGATTCCATCCTGAATCGATAGAGATCTCGACTTTCTTTGCTGCCTTCTCCGCCATATCCCGACACCACGCACATCATTTTCACCACCACTCCTCCCCTACTAACTTCCTCCTCGATCTGACTACCCCCTACTACTCGACCGAGGCCAAACCCCGGGATCTCCTCTTGTCTCCCTCGATTCCGCTAAGGATCGAGAGAGTTATACTCTCTCGGTTGCGCCCAACCCGACTCCCACCATCTCGATTTCCAACTGCACTTTGCAACCCCTGTCGTCCAGGTTTATTCGTTCCCTGTCTTCTCCTTGTTGCCCAGCGCTGCCCGGTGTTCGCTGCCCCGCTATTCCTCTTCTTACTACGCTACTCCCCAACAACACTTCCGCACGACTTACTCAAGGAATGGGTGGTCGATTACCCGCTACTACTCGGTTTATACTCCTGTCGCTCGCTGGCCTGCCACCTCGCTCAAGCCCGAGCGCTCCCACTCCCTACTTCACAACGCACGTACCTTTCCCAGCTTCCAGCCTGGGTTCAACCCCTCAAGTGTAGTCTTCTCGCGCCCCCCCCCCCCGTTGATGCTGTACTTAGCGCAGAAGTTCATCCATGTACCTCCTAGAGGTATACCGATGACCCTTGACTCTGACCCGTATAGGGCAAAAAAAGAGGGAATACAACAAAAATAAATAAATAAAGTAAAATAACTTATAAAGCGAAGGGGGCGGGACCTACTAGCGCTTCCCCTCCCCTATCGTGCGGGCCTGTGGTCGAACTTTCCAAACTCAACAAAAAGGGATAGTCCCGCAGGACCCTCAACCTTTCAACTCCCTGAATGTTCCATTGCTCCCTTGCTGCCACCCGCTGGCCTCGAACCTCGTACCTTCCCCATGCGAACCCAATGCCGTAACCTATAGCGCTAAGCCCAAGCCTAATATTGGTGTGCGCGGTATTCCATATAAATGGGTGCTGTTCAGCCCTCAGGCCTAGGGACCAAGCCCTGGCCTCACTCCTACCTCGGACTAGGCATGCCGTTGCTAGGCACCCGCGCCAGCCCGCCCCTTTTTGTTGTGGCTGCCTTGCGCCCCACCTCATATGTCATGCCAGCCCGTAGTCCACCGCCCCAAGGGACAATAATCTTTTGACCCTTCCGAGGAAATCAGGTCGGCCAACTATGCCGGCCGCATAATAAAAAAGTAGAATGATCACCCGCGCGCCTCAATCTCGCGCGCCCATTCACGCTCTACCCTAGCCAACCATCTTACCAATGTAACTCGACAGGCGGGGCCAAGACTCGTGCGGTACACTGGGGTTTCTAGACTTACTCCCTGTTATTTGCAAAAACTGGGGCGGATACCCTTGTCAGGGTATTCGCACCGACACCGTGGCTGGCTTTCTATCAATAGCATGCCACGCGGCGCGGGGCGCCTTTGGGAGAAAAAAAAATGACGGCCTCCGAAGTGGTGCGGGTTCCACGCTGACAACCCACAGGCCTATGTATGAATGGGTTACTGACATCAGAGAGCATAGAGCCAAGCACTCGAGTGCTCTGACGCATCGATCGCCTGGAACGTTGTGTTTGTACATTACTCTTTTTTGAAGTTTTTCTCTATAATAATTTGACTTTTCATGGTCAAGGTGCAAACTGCACCTGACTTCATTCTGCACTTGCTAAGATTGATCATGCAATGATTGCCACCAGAAAAAGAATAGGGAAAGACACAGCCGCCTTTCTTTTCTTGCTACCTACAACCCTTCAGCCTCCAGTACTTTTCCCAGCTATGGCCACAGTGCCTCATTAATGAATTTGTCCTTGTGCAGCAGGCCTGCACATCCGACCCGTGCACGGCAGCACGTGCCGGACTTCGGCTGTGTGCTAGTGTGTAATGTAATGGTGTTCTGCGCATCATTGCCAGTACAAATAAAGGGTCTCCTGTAACTCACGTCCCAAGGTTGTTAGGAGTGGTGATATGAGCGCCGACTCTTCAGATCAAACCAAGTGGTGCATTGCAAGGTGCATCATACCATTGATGATCTGTTCAGCGGGCTAGTTCAAAGGCGTTCCTCGCAGCAAGGGGAGGGGCAATTGCTGGGGGGACAGAAAACCAAACAATTCTGGAAAATCATAAAGGATAACACTCATTTGAAAAAAAAATAATAAAAAAAATCAAGCAGCCTAGTTCAGTTGGTTAGGCACATAAGTGGCATTCAGGAGGTTGTGGGTTCGAGCCGCACAACCGACGGCGCCGCACTTAGTGCCAACCAGTGGTGATAGTCCGCTTGATACCTCTGATTGATATTAGCAGGGTCCTTGGCCAGCACGGGTGTTGAGTGTGAGTGTGAGTGGGTTGTGTGTGGTGTGTGGGAGAGTGTTGGCCTCGGACACTGCTGTTATTCAGTTGGGGGTGGGGTACGATGAAAAGGACGTGCACCTACTGGCAAAATGCTCAGTCTTTGCATTAGCCGTAGAACCCCACAGGCGGCCCCACCCCATCCTTGACCACCATGGTTGGGGCGGGGGCCAACATGCATCCCCTCCTACGGCTGGAGGGAGACGACAACAAAGCTATGTTCGCAGGGTTCCCCTGTATAAGCCTTAGGAGTAGTGGTAGGTAGGTAGTGAAGGTGAATTGACAGAATTTAAAAGAAAAGATTTTAGAGAAGAATATAGCATAGTTTTAATAATTATTATTTAAAAAAAAAAAAGGTTCTAGGACATAGCAAGAAAAACAACTCTGCCCCTCCCAAACSCCCCCCYCCCMCCCCCCCCCCCCCMAAAAAAAAAAAAMAAAAAAMAAAAAAMAAAAAAAAAAGGCAGAGGGTTGTCCCCAAATTCCACCAGTACTTCGCTTTCTTTTGCTGACGTGGATTTCCCCCTGTGCACCAACAAACACGAGAACGGGCACAGGCGCCTCTTTTGGCTGGCGCCACCAGCCATTCAGCTCTGGCGGGCTGAGCCCCAGCTGTTTCAAAGCGTATGCACATGCACGGCCAGGTCGGAAAAAAAAACGGCTAGGAAAAGTACTTGGTAATTTTGCAGTAAACGTACTGCAAAAAAACAAAATAAAATTCAAAAAGTTTTAAATTTAGTTTAATTTACCCAGAAACATTATTTAACCTTTTGAAGTAGCCCCTTCAACCCACCGCCGTAAACTGTAAACCATTGCTACTAATTTGCTAGAACAATAATCCCTCGGACGGACCCTGTTGACCCACATATACATGGTTTGACCGTTTGAGAGATTTGTGCTCCACTTGGTCTGAAATCCCTATACCAGAATCTTTATTTAAATAAAAAAAAAAAAAAAGAAGAAGAAGAAGAAGAAGAAGAAAAGAAGAAAAAAAAGAAAGGCTTTTCAAGCTGTCCAGATTTTCAGACAGGACCGGACCGGAAAGTCGGAATGTTCAGACAGGCAAGGACCTGGTAGCTCTGATTCCTAACCATAGGAGACGATGGGGATGGGGCCCCTTAGGGTCTTACACTTTGTGGGAGCGGGAATGTGAGCTGATGACTGGGAAGTCGCAAAACCCGATGACCTGCACTTTGGTAATAATTGATTGGAAGTTTTCATAACCCGAAATTGATAATTGATTGAAAATTGACACCTGATTGGGAAGTTGAGAGAACCGACGAGTCTGGCGATGATGCAGATTCGGTAATTGATTGGAAAATTGGAAATTCCATTTCGGCATAACCAAAATTTGGAAATTGATTGAAAATTTTGATTGAAAATTCCATATCCCCTTATAAGCAGGCCTCGGATAGGGGAGTAACTGATAGAATGGTGGTCTTCAGGATTATACAGCGGTAAACTGGACTCAGGGATGGGGGGGATTGTCAAACCACCACCAGTACACACGGGCGTGGAGGGAGGCGCCTTACTGCACAGTGAGCGCCAAGCTTCTTTTCCAAACCGCCAGCGGCACAGTTTCTTTCTTTCTTGACTGGCGCCACCAGCCATGGTGGTTGGGTAAGCCCCCCGGGCAGCCAAAAATTATGTAGGCGACAAGTTGCATTTTCAGCAAAGCTGGGGTCGCCGTGTACTGGCGGTTTAATACCAGTTACATATAGCGCACAGCAGCTATTGAGCTGGCAACTATATGGCACTAAATCTGTACGGAGCTTTGCGCAGACCACAGTGCGGGTGACTAAAAGCCATATAGCGACTCAGCAACATGGTGCCCCTGTGGAGCTGGGTAAGATGGTGACCCTATGCAGCTTTCCACAGAGCGTCATGCAGGTACAAAGCCCAGCTCTCTGTGCATCGGGGTCCAACATTCATCATCGGACCTACGTAGCACACCGAACATGTTCGGTGCTTTTCCGAATGTCCAAATGTGTTCGGCCGAACATATTAAAATAAAAAAGCAAAAGTGAAAAACGTTTATGGGGGAGTTTGATTTTTAACCCGAGTTTGGTTGCGAATTTGAGCATACCTCCCAGGTAAAAGTTGTTTGTATTATTATTTTACATAACATATTTTTTAAGATTTTTTTTTTTCGAGTTCGGAGGGTTTTGGCGCTCGTTCGCATTCGGTCGCGAACGTTCGCATTCGGTCACCGAACCCGAACCCGATGCTACACAGCGTCGGACCAACTCAAAAAGAAGAACAAAACATGTGTCAGCATGCAAAGCAACAGGAAGGGGTGTGTGAAAGAAGGATTGCCTCCAAGATCGCTGTCACCCAACCCCCATATAAAGCAGGGTGCACTGGCACCACATTTGTGCCAAGTAGGGAACATGGGGTGTCGTACGACCAGGTCTGTGCACTGGCGCCACATTTGTGCCACGGGTGGTTGCCCATCAGTCATTTGAGCCATGGCCCCGCCAACGCCGACGAGCATTGCCACTGGGATCAACAGCTGTAGAGGCTTAAGTGCGCTTTGGCAGCTCGAACCATAATGCCCATATCATATTCAGACTGCAATAAGAGGGAATCCCATGCCTGACAGAGGATCTTTCCATTCCCCTTTCCCTTTCCAGGGGACCCAGGCAACCAATCCCTTCCCCTCCCTTTCAGATTAAATCGATATTCACCATGAGAGCTGCAAAGGTTGGGCAAGAGGGGTCCAGTGAGATATAAGAGGTCATGAAATTGCATTTGAAAAGAAAGAAAGAAAAATAAAACGCTTTGCGTCGCAGGCACCGTCGTAATCGTGAAATTCACACCTTAAACGGCTGCAAGCCTGCAAGGTACATTTAAAAAGAAAAAGAAAAAAAACGAAGAAAGAACAATAAAACAAATACACACGCTTCGCATCGCAGGCACAAGCATAATCAGCAAAATCACACCTTGAACGGGTGCAAAGGTAGAGCATTTATTTATAATAATAGTCTAATGCAAAAGGGGACAGCTTCCCTACCCCCCTAGTAATGGCAGATACAGGCCTCCATCGGCCCCCCTCTACACATTCCCTCTCGATTCAACTGACAAGCATTGCCCTATTCGGATACAAAACTGAGAGATTTGCATCGCGGGCACTGTGATAATCACGAAATTGATAAGACGTGTGTCAGATAGCCCATTTATTACATGAAAAAGGGGGTAGCTTCCCTGCCCCAAAGTGATGGCGATACACGGCTCCAGCACCCACTCCGTGTATTCCTTATCACCCCACAGACAAGGGATTGCACTACACCGACAAAATGCCCTACTGGCGCTTTGGATGTTATTACGTACGTCAAAATAGTTGTAGCAGGAAAGCCAAACCCAAATCAGGCAGAACAAGCCTCCCCGCATGTTGCAGTATGTGGGGAAACCCTTCGGTCAAGGAAGGTGATACTTTTCACTCTGAAGATTCTTCACTCTGGTGGAGATCAACGTTCCTAACTAACTACATAATCAGACAAATAATATACAGCGAGACTCATGCTCCCAAAAACCGCATCAGAAGTTTGACTCACCGCACTTTCATGTGCCAAAAGCAACCCCCCAGTGAGTTAACCCTCTCTCTCTCTCTCTCTCTCTCTCTCTCTCTCTCTCTCTCTCTCTCTCTCTCTCTCTCTCTCTCTCTCTCTCTCTCTCTCTCTCTC
>BFEA01000333.1:125445-137362 GCA_003427395.1 Chara braunii | reverse complement strand
CCTCTTTCACCGCTCCATTCCCTTCTGTACCCCCCACGTCCAAATCACCTTCCGCAATGACCCCTCTGCCCCAACCGACCCCAGATTCCCTTCCACCCTCTACCCAACTCCGCCCGTCTCGCCCCCCTGCCTCTGGCTGAGGACCCCTCGCACCCTGCAATTTCCCTGTGAACACGTGGTGAAACCACGTCAGTTCAAACGAAAGCCCTGGCCAAGCACTGCATTCACGTACAACAGCCACTCTGCACTCACAAGGGGCTGGAAGTGGAGAAAGGACTGCTGCTTGAAGACCTGGCAGATAACCAGGAAAAGAGCTTGCATCTGAGTACAGACTCAAGGAAGGCACCCATCAGGGTTTAGTTCTAACTGTTCAGACAGCGAGCGGTTCAGGATGTTATCAGGTGAGCGGGTCAGGATGTTATCAGGTACGCTGGGCCCGTCTCCCAGCAGGCGACGCGCCCAACCAATGGATAGGAGCCATCGACACATCGACAAAAGAGGTGCCCTCAGGTTGAGGCTGCTAGTATCACCCCCACTAGTCGGGGGCTGCTAGTATCACCCCCACTAGTCAGCCCCCTGCAGACGTTTACTTCAAAAGTAAAAAAGGAACAAAAAAAAAAGAACAAGAAGTGGGAACAGAAACTTGAGAGATGCACCAGCCCTGTAGCCGATTGGCCAACAAACACATTGTGAGTTCAAATGCTGATGGGTAATCATCTCTCCAGGGTTATCCCCCATCAAGAATATAAAAGAAAGGTCCACAATTCTTTTCTATTTTTGCAACCTATGTCAAGCTAGTGCTACATCGACGACCAAGTATGCTGTCAATTACCAGAGAGAAATCTGTTGTCAATCACAAGTAAGCAAATCTGCTGAGAATCGGAAGAAAGAAAATAAGATGAAAGCAATATAAAACAGCCAGTGTCTAATGCCCTCAGTGAGCATAGACATCAGCCGCCAGATAGTTACAGATTCTTTTCTTACCTGGGGACCAAGACGTTATCGTGCCTTCGGTGCATGGCCACTGCTGCTGCAGACACTTTCATACATGAGAACGCGGGGCATTTATTCACCCTAGGACTTTCCTGACTTTATCTTACCGGAATTTCCCCCCCCCCCCCCCCCCCCCCCCCTCCCTCTCTCTCTCTCTCTCTCTCTCTCTCTCTCTCTCTCTCTCTCTCTCTCTCTCTCTGTGCATGTGTCTCAGACACACATACATCCCCTTTGCACACATGCTGCCACATGCACACAGACCGGGAAATCCTCGTAGGTGTACGAGTACGGGGAAGCTTTGCCGTTGGATGCCAGATGCAGCAGCAAAGAAAAGCAGGCATAGCTTACGGAGCACAGAACGTCCATGCAAAGAGCACGAACCTCCGTGCGACACGGAAGGTGCAATACAGCTATCATATCACCACCCACCCACCATGGTCTCATTTGAGGGAGAAGGCCAATGGAGAGACAGTCTCCCTCATCCACAGTGGAAGGCAGCCTTGAGCCGCCCAAGCCATGCGGCTTACAAGTCAGCCAGCCAATCACCAACGGATCAAACTGATCATAAATTTTTATTCTCAGAAAGGAACCTTCCTTCCCCACCACATGGCCTCGGCGCACACACAGAGCAGCAGGCACAGGGCTAGCGCAAGTGTGAGATGAGAGCACATGGAATACAAAAGGCAGTGGGTTGGGTTAGATCATAATAATAGCTACCTCTGCTGCCCATGCCAAAACACATTTCCACCCTTTTTTTTCTCGGCAGCAAATGGAAAGGGTTCTTTCATCTCGCTCTTTATTTCTTTGCTTGGAAACCGAAGTGGGATGCATGGCCACTGTGGCTGATACAAGAACAGCAAAGGCCGGGACAGAGACAGGACAGGCTGAGCCATCGAGAGAGTGTATTACTTAAGGGAGGACTACCTGGGGGAAGACTGCACAGTTTGACATAGAGCTTTCTCAGTCTTATTACTCAAGGGAGGGGCTACCCGAGAGTGTATTACTCAAGGGAGGACTACCTGGGAGATGTCATCAGTCCTCTGGTCCGGGGACGGCACCAACAACTGGCACAGACGGCACAGACGTTAGTACTCTGGCCGGATGGTATTACACTTGCCCTAGTAATACAACTCTGGCGTTTAGTGCTCACTTCCTGAGTTAAGTGGGCAATTACTGCGATTAAAGTTGTCTGCAGTGCCAAAAACAAAAAAAAGAATCCTGTGCACACAAAGCAGTTTGACACAGCTTTCTCGTCAGTCTTATTGATGGACGCATTTTTCCAAATAAACCAACTCGTACAATCTTGTCAGACAGGTCTCCACATAATCCACTACATTCTTCTGGTCTGTCACGACTTTCTCCTCCTGTATCTCCCCTCGTTGGGTTCCTCTGCTACCTCTTTCTCCGCGAATTAGCATCAGCTTTCTCTTTTTCTATAGACCTAGGCCTTAGCTGTCAGTTTCTCCCTGTACTGCCAGCCCTTATACTGTCGATGGTGCAGAAGATCAAGAGCTAGGACAAAATTCCGGTTGACCTTGACTTTCCTGGTCACTCATCATCGCTCATTCTTGCCTCACCAGTTCTTTGAAGCATGGCCGGAATACCTGCTGCTCCGCTCTAGCGCCTACTCCCTGCACCTCTACTCCGGTCGCACGCTCTCTTTTCCTCTTCTTCAGTGTAGTCAGTGTACGCTACACTGTCGCTACATGTTCCTTTCTAGGGTTATTTAGGGGACCGCTAAGCGAAGTCTGTTGGCAGTCTGTACAAAGTTTCCAGGTGATAGCTCATATCTGCCTGATGTAAGCAAAATCTGTGGACAGTCTGTACAAGAGCAAGAATACTCTTCAATAAAATAATCCAACTGTCACCGGAGGACAAGATGTGGAAAATATTAAATAAAAATCAAATCAAATGAGCAGACACTCAGCACTCATACATCCCACATGGATCTCTCATACTCCCCAGCACTGAACAGCGTGCAGTGAAACTACCGGTAGTCGGCCCTGCCCGTGACCTAGCTTAGCTGCTGGCCAGCAATGTCATTCACTGACATGCCGCACGCACTCCAGTAATAATTATTTCACGTCCTAATGGATGACATGGCGACGTAGCAAATACTCTCTCCTTGTACACGAGCAGAGTTGTAAGAAGTGCATGCATGCATGCATGATCTACTGCTCCACGTCGTCATGTGCTCCACGTCATCATCAGGGTCTTCCCACACATCGCTGTCTTCTTCTTCTAATTCGCCGAGAGATGGAATCAAGGTCGAACTCCAGTCTTTTACTTGGCGGTACATCGATAGAGGGAGGGCTATGCATCGATGTATGGGCTTAATTGGCAATTAATCCATCCTTACAGGAAGCAATCAATGCTGTCAAGGTTCCCTGGGCCGTAATGTGGGGAAGCGTGTTACAGGTTTCAGAAAGTTTTTTCAAAAGGGGCGCTGGGCCCGGTTCCCAACACGTGCTGCTCCCCACGGATGTTTTTTTTTTTTTTTTTTTTTTTTTTTTTGGGCTTAACTAGGCTCCGATCTATTCGTGGGGAGCGGCAGCTGCCGGAAAACCGGTCCAGCATCCCTTATATCAATACATGTTCGACTAAATCATAACCTGTCTCTGCTGGAGATGGGGACCAGCGCCCCTCATAGCAATTCCTATTCTATCAAGACTGCAATCAGACTGTTCGTATGGTCTGCTCCGTTGTGGACTATACAGGCCTCTTCACCTATTCCGGCGCCATATAATGAGTATTTAGCAAGCCTGTATGAAATCCCTTGACCAAGTTGCATAATGACATGGGATCCCTGAGTACAACTCTACCCAGGGCCTAAGATACCGTCTAGAATGTCCACTTTCCGATAGTTCATGGAGGTCAGAATTCCTCACTCCAAGAATGAGGCTGTCTTTCCCTGTGTTCCCGGCTGAAACCTTGGCTGCTAATCTCCCATGTTTCTATGTTCCCATTCCCCCGAATACACTCACGGCAGCTATAGATCGTAGCTGTGTTTCGATTAAACAAAAAAAGAAACAAAAAAAAGGTTGGACTCCTTGCCACTCAGAAAGACACGATCCTCAAGTCAAAACGCTCTACATCATTGGGGTGGTCAAATACAGCAAGAGTACTTTTCTACCCTATACGACTCACTGACTGGATGGAATTTCGTTGACGACGTCATCTGATGGCCAGTCAATGATGGGCAATCCTACACTACCTTCCACATTACAATTACCATGTAATGCCACAAAGAGTACCAACCACATCAGCATCACCAAAATGAAGCTCTTATCACTCCCGCCATCCCCTTCTTCGTCAATCTGATCACTGTCCCACTTCCTCGATCTGATCACTGTCCCATAACCATGTGGTCAGGACAGCTGGCGAGTGCACTAGAGCCACCGGTAAGTTACGTACCGCACCCTCTTCTCATCTGACGTTTAACTAAAGGCCAGAGCCAATCAAGGACCTGCTACCAAATGATGGTGAGCAGACTATAAAGGAGAACTCAAATCACAAGACAATACACTCTCACGAACAGTGACTGACCAAAACGACAACGCAATCACCAATATCAACAAAGTAGTTATCACAAGTGCGCAGAATATTGACAATATTGAAGTCTTTTCAATAACACCCATATTTCTCGCCCCCCAAAATACAGAAAAACAAGAATTTGCGCTGGTCTCTCAAAACGCACACCGGCCCATACCACTACTCTCACCCTATCAACCTAGCCTATACTACTCTGGCTGCCTGAAGTCGAATGCTGCACAGCACCCGGCCGCTCCCATTGCTGTCTAATCAAAGAATGTGCAACGCTGAAGTTCTCTGAAAGCAGACCACGACGAGCTCAGGTCGGATAATAGACCAGATTCACGAGTCGAGCAGGGTGACGAGGAACGACTACAAGCAGTTGGGAACAGGGCGGTGGCGATCATGAACGGCATGCTGCGCGTTTCACGCAGATGTATCTGGCCATGATCCCGGCCGAAAGAGGACTAACATCTGGTTTTCGTTATATGAGTACACAAATCCAAACGGGGGTCACTTTGCGTCCATGTCAAAAAGCCATGGAAAAGCAGAGAGCCAAGAAAAAAAATGATTAATGTTTTTTAATAGGAAAAAAGATTAAACAGAAGAACGGGGGTATATATTGGAAGCGGAAAGACGGCCATCTTAATTTGCATTCACGGATCAAACAGAAAAACGGATGAGAAAGAAGAATGGGGGTATGGTCGCACTGTGTGTTGCCCAATCAGTCTATTTTATTCAGCCATCTGTTTCCACTGGGGAAGCAGAGAGGGTGCAGCAGAAAGAAGAGGGTGCAGAAGGAGACGAAATCAAGCACGGAATTGGTGAGAAAAAGGGCCCGAGAGGACGGGTGAAAAAGAAAACGAAAAGATGGGCCTAAATCAGTCGGTACACCCCCAAACAGGTGAAATACAGACCCGAGCTCGAATCCAGATATAACCAGACGACCAGAACAAAACCGTTCGGAATTATCTGCGACAAGCCATTTGAATGATGACACCTCATATTGGCCGTTTTATGAAAAAAATACAAAAAAAAGGGGAAAACGAGGTAGACAGAGCGAGGAGGAACAAAAGAAAACTATTCTCTCTCTCTCTCTCTCTCTCTCTCTCTCTCTCTCTCTCTCTCTCTCTCTCTCTCTCTCTCTCTCTCTCTTCCTGCGTGTGTACAGGTGTCAGTATGTGTTTGTAAATACCAAAAGAGAGGTAGAGACTTTGAGCGGGCTTCCCGTGGATCGTAAAAGACAGGAGCGTACAGGCCAAGATCAGGCAGCGGAAAGGGAAACTACGGTGGGCGGGGAGCGTGGAAGATACGGAGGAGAAGAGGCCGGGGGAAAACCGAGCCGGGGGTGGAGGGGAGGCGGGTGGAGGGGAGGCGTGGGAGGGGAGACGGAAGATCACGTGAGGAAATGCATCATAAAGATGATGCACAGAGTAGAAGCCGTCAGGACAAGAATCCAGGTGAAGAAGCTACTATTATCTGAGCAGACGCACCAGGCAACGGATGAATTCACCATCAGTTCCTTCAATGAGCGAGCTGTTATTGATAGCGAAGAAAAACAAAGACTGCGGCTTCTGTCTATAAGTCTAATCCAACAAATAGGTTACGTTGGCATACATAAATCACACTCTCGTTCATCTTCGTCACCTAATCAGCCAACCAATCAATCAAACCAAAATCAGTCAAGCAACCAGGCAATCAATAAAGCGATCAACCAATCCAAGTCATATCTAGCTGCCACTGGCCTCTTTTGCTTCTGATGAAAGAAACAAAGAGCGGAATACGGACGTTAAAATAAAACAAGACCGAAAGAATGATAGACTTGAAAGCAAGACTCGAAAATAGAATGCTGAACTCCTTTTCACCTATCGAAATCCAATTCAGGTGCCCTTCTGATCTCTAAACACCCTGAACGAAGGAGACACATGGAGAGAATGTGACCCCAATGAACAAAAAGAAATCAGCAACTAGGCCGGAGAATCCGCCACGTGACGTCACGAGCTGAGACTCGGTAAGAATGCGTGACAAGAAGCCGAGCGACAATCAACCAGAGAGATGGAGCAGCGAGAAAGCAGAGAGAGACAAACCGAAGGAACGCGAGGGCTTCCGAGGAGTTTCGCGCTGAGCAGATGCCGCCAAGAACCACCCCCACTCAGTCAGATCGATATGCTCTCGAAAACTGCGCTTCACTTTCGTTCTCCATCGCCCTGCCTCTCTCTCTCTCTCTCTCTCTCTCTCTCTCTCTCTCTCTCTCTCTCTCTCTCTCTCATGCACGTTTCTACACCAGCGATTTCAGCTGTCCATATCTACACAATCGCAAATCCAAAACTAAACGTGTCACACTTCGTTAACCAGTTTACAAGATGAAGTAGAACTAGAAGTTGTCGTCACTCACGGACGCGTGCTTCGGCTGCAACACCAAAACACCAAAGTCTAAATGCGTTTAGCCAAACACAGGGAAGCAGCTGGTAAATGATAAGAAGTCCCCATGACCAAAGATCGGTTCGACAGGTATATCCGGAAGCACACTGTCGTCTCCATCTAGAAACATAGGTCTTACCCTGCCTCCAACCTCACCGTCCCCCATTTCTTCAAGATCGAGACGCTCCCATGACGGCAAAGAAGCCGACGGAGACTTCGGCGGAGGCGACTGAGGGACAAGATTGCAACCACGACGCTTAGGAGAAAGAGAATAAGCCAGCCTATCGCTTGAACTTCTCGAGATAAAATGCGGGAAGTAGTCAGTGCGGAAGTCAAGGAGAGGCTTGATCGTCTCCTCCAAATCCTTCTTCTTCATCTCTTCCACAAGTCCAGCAACCTTCGAAGAAGTCATAAAGCAGTGCTCAATTCCCTCATCAGCATACTTTTCCGCGCGCTCATCGATGCTTCTCAGCGTGCGACTGATAAAAGACTCTGCTTCGCCTTTGGTCTGTCCCAGGGACCGTGCACCACCTACCTTTCCACGAAACTCCGCTCGACTCTCAGGTTCCAGCGGAGGCAGGAGATGTCCCTTTCGGCCAGAGACGTTGCTAGACGGCAGCGTTCGCTTCACTTGCGGCGGGGGTTTCACCTCCTGGCCGCTGCTGAACCTTCCGCCTTTATCGCCCTTGGCCGCCGACGACTTCAAATCTCCTCCTCCTGATGCTAAGGAACTCTTTCCAACTGCGAGGAGAACTTTTTTCGTGTTGGTAATGTCTCCTAACGCTCGCCGGCGACCGGCCTCGCTTCCAACTGCTTTCTTTCCTTCCCGAGAATCTGAATAGCACGAGAGAGCCGCCGCCGGTTTGCTCCCACCGTCAGGGGACCGCGTTCCTCCCACAAGGCTCCCTTTCTTCATGCCATTGCCAACTCCACCACCTCCCAAAACCGCTCTCTCCCCGCCTTGGAATTGCTTACCCGCTCGGAATGCCGTCGCCGCATTCTCGTCTTGGGTCACAGTATGCAGACGTTGGGAGTGAATGCTCCTCATGGTCTCCATCTCAGATATGAAACCCAGTGAAAGTCGATAACCTCACAGGACGTCGCCTTCCACGTACAGCGATTGATAGACAAGTACAACGCAATCCTTCTACCGAAAATCACCTACACCTCACCGGACGTCGCCTTCAACGTACCAACGAATGGTAGAGAGTACAACGCAATCCTTCTACCGAAATCGCCTTCAACTTACCCTGGCGGGAACGTCGTGCACTATGAGATGGACGATCTGAAATCTGAAATACCCTCGAAATTGCCTACCTCAACGGAGATCGCCTTCGGCATTAGATGGTACAGAGTTGTGCGCGATCGATCAGACTCCCGAAGTCAGCTCCAACAAATGCGAGTACGGGCGTCGAGCGAGACCGAACACAGCGTCCACTACTATGGACAGTTTGATCAAAGTGAGTTCCGTTCGCACTTTATTGGCCTGCGCTCCCTCGTACTTGTCCGTTCGGAGGTTGAGCGGGCTGGAATGCTGAAACACATCGGACGGCTGAGATTGCACTCGTATACGCGCCTGTCGGCCGGAATTCAGGTGTCCGTTGGCAGGGGCGCGATGAATTCGAAGATTTCGCGCGCGTAGAGGTCCAGTGGTGCCATTTGTGATCGCGGGACACGCGACCACACGATGCTGTGGTACCAGTGGGGCTTGGCATCCTATCAGTTGCTTATGAGCATGCGCCTGTGCCACTGGGCCCAGGAAAGCCACTGAGGGCCGACGATGTACGGGAATGGAACTACCAGCACCCAGATGGCCTGGGGTGTCTTCGGCGAGAAAACATGTTGGGCGGCTTCCAATTCCAATTCCAACAGGGTGCGTGCAGAGGACAACGGTGCAAAACTGGGGGACGTTCCAAGCAGTGCATGTACTACCTGCTAGGGTGAGGGGGGAAGGGCACGTCACTGAGGAACTTCGAAGCCCCTGGGCTGCACAACAGTGCAATGTGGCATCGCTCTCAAAGGTTGATTTTTCTTTTGTGCAGGCGACCTGCGGGTTGTCCTGCAACTGGTCAGTGTCCTATTTCTGCCAGGGATGGGCCTAGTGCCACCCCATGGCATGGGACAATTTTTCTTTGGAAAATGGCATCTGAATCCAGGGCCTACGGAATTGGGTGCACCTACAATTCCGCACAGCGGAAAAGCTGGGTACTATGCAAAGTTGAACGCCCTCCAGGGGCTAGGTCCCACCTGCACCGCGTAGTTGTAATTTAGTACAACTGTGTGACGGCGTCTGTTTGGCGGGAGAAGCGGAATGTTTGATTTTTCGCGGCGGATCGGTGGTACCATATTTTATGGTTTAGGGTTATGCCGTGTTAGACGACGTGGAACGCGGCACTGGCGGCAACAGTCTAACATTCCCACTGGACTTTAGTTTTTTTATCCATCATTGGATGTATGTACGCATGCATAGGTTGTGTGTCCACGTTCACGTTATGGATGACGCTTGCGGCTCTGTTACTCAGCGTGTTCCCGAGGTGCGCGGGAGCATCCGGAGTTCGAATCGCTGTGATTATTAATTTGTACGTAGCGCCGACCGGCCCAGTACTGTGCGAGGTCCCCCTAGCACATAGGGTTAGATTTAACGCCTGAATCTGGACCTGTTTGACGACAGACGCAGCTAACCATCATTGATCTGCTTTTTTCTTTTTTCTATCCCCCTTTATTTTTTTGGGCGTAACGCTGTGCCTGGTGGCTATTGACCGTCGATGTTGGTAATTGGGCGTAACGTTGTGTCTCAGTGGCTATTGGTCGCGCAGGTTTTTATCCACGCCTTGGGGGGGGAGGTGAGGAGGGGGGGGGTCAGGTCCACTGCCAGCTTTGAGTTTCCTCAACGCCTGAATCTAGGCGCGGTTGTGAAGATGTGCATAAAATCACGTATATTTTACTCAACCGCACGTATCCACAAACACGTCCAGATTCGGGTGTTGATGAAACTCTAAGCTGTTAGTGAGACCGAGCTTCTGAATCTGGACGTGTTTTCGCAAGAGATGTGGAAAAGCTGTTGAATCTCGATTTCACATATACATTAGTCTTTGCTAGTGGGTCTTAGCCTCGGGGGGGGAGGAGGGCTAGGTCCCACTAGCAAATAGAAATGGATTAAATGCCCGCATCTAGACGTATCCGCGGTAGAACACGCGAGGTTACTTAATTTTTTTATTTATTTTTTTTCCTTTAATTCTTTTCCTATTTTAATCTATAATTTGGACGTCCCTTATGCGTCTGGTGACTGTCGTCGAGGCTCATATATATATATATATGATGAGTCGGTGAAACTCCGACGAAACAGTTTGTCACAGCCCCTCGTTTGTTGTCCTCTTCTCTCTCTCTGCCTACGGTTTACCGGGCAGTTCTGTTTGTGACAATATATATATATACATATATATATATATATATATATATATATATATATATATATATATATATCGTCACAAACAGAACTGCCCGGTAAACCGTAGGCAGAGAGAGAGAAGAGGACAACAAACGAGGGGCTGTGACAGGGTTGTCGGCGTTCGGGACGGGCGGAACACGCGAACCCGAACGCTCGAACGTTCCGGACCCCCTCTCGACGCGTTCGGACGTTCGGCCRAAAGCGGACCCAAAAAAAAAAAAAAAAAAAAAAAAAAAAACATGTTTCCAAAAAATCTGAAAAACAATATATATGATGTAGAAGAATAAACTAAACAACGTTTGCCTCAACAATACATCCAAATTCGTTACCAAATTTGAAATAAAAATCAAATACGAAAAATAAATAATATTGCTGAAAATAAGAAAAAATAAAACCAGAATGAAATTATTGCGTGGGCACGGACGTTTTTGACATCGCCATCTTTGACGATTTTTCATTTTTTTTTGGCTTTGTTAAATGCCATGAAATTTTATACATATGTATCTTACATAATATAGAACGTATAAATAAAGTTTAAAAAAATAATAATTTTTTTCATGCCCCGAAATAAAAGGAAAACAAAAAGTGAAAAGAGAAGAAAAACAAATTGGTAAGTGGGCAAGCAAGTTTTGACACCACCATCTTTGCCGATTTTTCATTATTTTTTAGCTTCACAGAATGCCTTGAAAATTTACAGGCCGGTAGCTTACATAACCAAAAACTCATAAAAACAAATTCAGAAAAACATAATAATTTTTAGGTACCAAAATAATTTTTGGCGGGGTCCGAACCCCTTCGAGTTCGGGCCCCGTACGGGGACCCGAACGCCCGAACGTTCGGGGGTCAGCTTAGGGGTCTCCGTACGTTTGGCCTGGCAACCCTATATATATATATATATATACAGGGTTACCTGACCGAACGTTAGGGGGCCGAACACTTCCAGGTTCGGCCCGCGCCAAAAAATATTTTGGGGCCTAAAAATAAGTTTTGTTTTCTGAATTTGTTTTTGTGAGTTCTGTATGATGTAACCTACATGCCTATAAATTTTTTAGACATTTTGCTAAGCCAAAAAAAAATTAAAATCGTCAAAGATGGGGGTGTCAAGATCACCTTCTCACTATTTTGTTTTTTTTTCACTTTTAACTTTTTGTTTTTGCTTTATTTCGGGGCCTAAAAATGTTATTATTTTTTGAAACAATTTTAATGAGTTATTGATTATGTAAACTATATATCTGTAAATTTTCAGGGCAGTTGTCAATGCCTAAACATAATTAAAAATCGGCAAAGATGGCGGTGTCGAAAAGGTGCTGGCACACTCACTCATTTTAATTCTCTTTTTATTTTTTTTTATTTTTATCATAGTGTTTTTTTTTTCTGTATTGGATTTTGAATTCCAATTGGGTAAATAATTTGGATGTACTGCCTAGACAAGTATTGTTAAGTTTATGTTTCTCCATAACATAGTTTTTTTTTGGAATTTTTTGTAAATTATTATTATTATTATTATTATTATTTTATTTTTAT
>BFEA01000333.1:41368-69118 GCA_003427395.1 Chara braunii | reverse complement strand
TTTTTTTTGGGTCCACGTTCGGCTCGAATGGCCGAACGCATCCCCAAGGGGTCCCATACGCTCCGGCGTTCGGGTTCGGGTATTCGGCCCGTCCAGAACGCCGTTTACCCTGTCTATATATATATATATATATATATATATTTCTACCTCTTTATTTCTTGATCTCTTTATCTTTTTATCTATCTATGTGGCTATCTATCCATCTATCTATCTAACTCTTATTCAAAGGCAACTTATACCAATGTACCTCATATGGCCTTAGTACCTATCGAGCCTCTACTATCTAGTTTTATACTAAAATTATCTCTTATTCAAAGACATTTTATACCAATGTACCTTATACGACTCTAGTACCTATTGAGCCTCTATTATATAGTTTTATATAAAAACACTACGCAACTATGAAACAATGCAAAAACAATATTCATGCGAACTCTTGCTTAAACATTATAAGCAGTAAATACTACAATAAGCAGTACGCACACCTATACATATAAATCTAATTTCATTGCACACAAATCATTTAAGCAATTTTTAACAATGCTCGAAGTTTCCATTTCGTTTCTTAAACCACTACTGCCCTTCAAGTTGGAATGCGAAGTCGTAATATAACATATACCACATTCCTCGAAGGACTGTGGAGGTCAGACGCCATTGACAAACAAAGTTGGAAACGTCAGCCAAAGCAAAACAAAAAATGTTGCATCGGTGTTTCAATCAAAGTTTGGCACATAAAATTATGTTCCACCTTGGTAAAAAGAGGTTTGGAGGTAGTGGTGGTTTAAAAGTTTATGATTCGTTAATAAATCACTTCGGGCATAAAAATTAAAATAAATTACTCATAAAGTCATATAAACACAAATATTTTCAAATTGATTTAACAAAACAATTCGTAATCAATCACTGACAATCAAGGAATAACTTTCAAAATCATATTTATTATAGCGTGGTCAATTTTGACTTCATCAAATAAAATTATAATTAATCACTCAATACTAATGAAATGATTCATAAAATTGTATCATCATAGTGATGGTAAAATATACCTCATATAACAAATTGTAACCTCTCATTCAAAATTAAAGTAAATAACTCATAAAATCACATCATAATGACAGTTAATTTGACTTCGTATGCTAAAACATATTTTTTTATTCCTTAAGGAAGTAGATACCTTTCAAAGTCATATCACCGTAGCGATGGTTTGCTTAATATTTTATAACAAATCATAATTTATCATAAATCAACCTTCACTATTTATGAGAATAATTTCATGTAATAAAGCATTATCAGTAATTGATTGCATCAATAACTCATGAAGTCATAGTGCTACAATAGTATAAATGTTAACTTTGAATAGAAACGAGTATCCAAATAAATATATAAAATATAAACATAAAAGAAAAAACAATTTTTTAATATTCATTACCATTTTTTGTATAATACAAATAATATCATATATATATATAAATACAGGGTTACCGAAGTTCGGTTCAGGTGAAACCCCTAACCCGAATGGTTGAACGTTTGACCGCCCTTTGATACGCGTTCGATCGAGCCTGAATGCAAAAAAAAAAAAAAAAAAAAAAAACTATATAACAGAAAAATATGAACTGAACAACCTTTGTCTTGGGATCATATTGAAATTCTTTATCAAATATAAAATTAAAAAAATATATATATTATTTTATTTTATTTTATTTTTTATTATTTCGAGTCCGGTCGGACAAAAGGTCATGGCCGCTCTGTTAGTATATATATATATATATATATATATATATACTAGGATACCAGAGTGATTCAGATTCACTTGCCCGGCTGGACCAAAAAGAAAAAAAAACATAAAAAATATATATTTTAAATTTTATATTTGGTAAACAATTTCAATGTCACCCTTTGACAAAAGTTATCCAGTTTATTTTTTTGCACAACATTTTTTTTATTTTATTTTTTTCTTGGGTTGTGACCTTCCTTGGTCTTTGCATGATTGGTCCGCCCAGGAAAATAAGGTGACCTAGGCGGCCCGGCTTATAGCCTAATGTATATATATAGTACATTGCATCACCAACTGCTTAATTGATTGATTTATTGATTGATTGACTGATTGATTGATTGATAAATTGATCATTGATTGATTATGTTTAAAAAAAATAAAAAAACACGTTGTCGGGGCAAATACCCTTATTTGCCGGGGATTTTAAACGTCGGACGTTGTCCAACTTTTTCGTTGAATGAAGGTACTTGATGAGACTGACGTTGCCGAAAGTTCATTCAGACTGACCTATGACCAAAATAATAAAACTTTAGAACTCTAGATCAGATGCTTGAGGCGTCCAATAAGTAATGGCAGTAACGGGCAGTGCTTCGCTTTTGTCGAGGCTGCAGAGGCGTGCGGGCATGAAAGTGGTTCCTTGTGGCGACAAAAAACTTTCTGCAAGGCTGCGGCCGTGTACTAGCGGTTTAAACCACCAGTACTTCCGCAAGTTGTGGCCGAATGTGCACTGCAACGTGCTGTGGGTTGATTGGGCCTGGGGTGCTGGCGCAAACTTATTGAAGTGGAAACCTTGTCGCACTGTGGCAATGGCCCGCTGCATGCATGCCGCAACCTCCAGAAGTACTGCTGGTTTAAGCCTGGAAGCGGAGTGAGTGTTAGACCCTGACTTTTTCACTTTTCTTTGCCGTCCGATGGATCACGGATCAGATATTAAACTGATCAGAGCCCGACTTCAGCACTGCTACAGAAGCACATTTGTGACCTGTGCCACTGATGTGAACGCTTTCTGGAGCGGCTGGCCCCCTCTGGTTGTCAAGACCTGAATAGGAAAACAGAAAGAAACTTGGCCAAACAAAACAGTAAGTGCATAATTTTTTATTTATTTATTTATTTTTCTATATTCTTCTCTCAACTTCTGTTTTTGCCTTTCACTACCCACTCCTAAGGCTATCTAGAAGGGAACCCCTGCAAGCATAGTTTCCTCTCACTGTGAAGGGGAGATTTCATGTTGCCCCTTGCCCCTAATGTTTAGGGCATAATTTCAATGGCCTAGTTCTTTTGTTTCCTCTTGCACGAAAACGCCCATTTTGTCAGGGTTGCCCCTGTCCACCATGATGGATGGAGACGGCGGTTGCAGGCAGAGTCGAAACGTCTGCGCTTTCAATTCAATTGAACTCGAAACCTCTTTCTGTGGCTTTCGGCAAGAGAATGTAGTCAGACCCTTAGGGCGAGATCCCGCTAGCAGATAGGATTGGATTACATTCCATGAATCTGAATGTGTTTGTGGAGAGGTGCAGAACTTGAAAATCAGTTTCGCTTGTTTGCTTACGTCGTCCTCAGTCGAAGCCAGGTAATGGCCCGGGTATCTCGAGTTCTTTGTCCTTGTATGAGGGACGTTTAGCCCTGTTTCCAGCACGTGTTGCTCCCCATGAATTGAATGGAGCATTGCCCCACCACCCCCCTACCCTCTTGCCCCTCCCTCCCCACAAGCGGTTATCGGGTAGCTGAAAATTCAAGAATGAAAATTTTGAAGTGAGAGTTGAACAACGGGAAGCACTAGAAGCCCTGCTCTCCAAGGATGACATATGGTCCGCCCTTCTACAAATGAAGGAGGATAAGGCCCCCGGGATAGACGGCTTCCCCAAAGAGTTTTGAGAAACCACCTGGGAGTTCATGAGCCAAGACATTATGGACTTTTATAACGAAGTCTGGCTCACAGGGCAGATGGGAGAAAGGGTGGGGCAAGGGATACTGACTCTCTTGTATAAAAAAAGAGATAAAATGGATATCAGAAATTATCGACCCATAACATTGCTTACAGTTGTCTACAAAATGTTGTCAAAGGCCTTGGCAAACCGAATGATCCCAGTAATAGAGGATGTCATTCATCCGGATCAAACCGGTTTCATGCAGAACAAGAACATACAAGAGAATATTCTGCTAATACATGAAATCCTCCAACTCATGAAGCACTCTCGTCAGAATGCAACTCTCATATTTATCGACGTCGAAAAGACCTATGATCATGTGGACTGGACGTTTTTAGACAAATGCCCCGAAAAGATGAACTTTTGGTCAGGCTTCAGATGATGGATACAAATCTTGCACCAAAACGCCATCACATGCGTCCAAGTCAACGGAAGCCTTGCGCCACCTCTACGACTAGAACGATCAGTCAGACAAGGGGACCCTATTGCCCCTTTCCTGTTCCTGGTCATAATGGAAGCACTGGCAACCAATCTTCGGGCAAACAAAAACATCACCAAACTACGAGTTACACGCATCCCGGAGGAGGTGGTCCCGGTGTGTTCCATCTTCATAGATGATCTAACAATTATTGCAGAGGCCACACACCACAACATGGAGAAAATTCAATATATGATGGAGAAATTTGCTAAGGTTTCCGACATGTCGGTCAAATGGGCTCCAAAACACAAGGTTGGTGGATCAACTATCAAGAAGGACGCCCCCTAGAGGCTCCACATATAGCCTGGATGCCACTGGAGGCACCAATAAGGATCCTGGGGGTTTCCATGACCGCGGAAGGGAGACCATCTACTAATGATGAATGGATCAGCACCTCAGCGCAACACAAGTTAAATAATTGGAAAAACAAACACACATCACTCTTTGGTCGGACCTTAGTTCTCAATAACGTTGTCTTCGCATCGCTATGGTATAAGTCCTTGCTATGGCCCTTAAGCAAAGCAGCGTTGAGGGCTCTAAGGCAAAAGGCTGCAGCCTTTCTGTGGAGGGGAGATGGAGAGCAAGTCAATGTGATCAGCCGAGTGGCCTGGGACTCCATTATCCAGCCAAAGGTGGGAGGAGGCTTAAGGATTCTACACCCGGCTACGCAGGTGCAAGCCCTACGAATCAAATGGATTAAGAAACTTATCTTTGCCCCCCAGAGCCCATGGTGTTCCTTAGCCCTGGAGCATCTTGCACGACTAGCCCCAGCTACCTCCCTGACAATCCACCCGCTCACCTGGTTAGAATACCGTTTTTTGACAATCTCGCGTAAACTCCCGGACGGAAGAGAGGGAGCAGAGGAAGGAGGGGGTCAGCCACTGAACAATTTTTGGCGATCCTTGCTGCAAACCTGGCGCAGCCTCCCGCTTTCAGACAGGACCCAATCCGGTCGGTGGGAGGAAGTCTACCGTCAGCCCCTCTTTGGAAACATGGATAACAGACTCGGAGGGCCGCGTGAGGATAAGTTCAGCCCCGCCATGGAAAAATTGGGTCAAACATGGTATTCTTAGGGTTGGGGATCTCTGGGATACTGACCGACAAACATGGAAGACGGGAGACCAGATGCGGGACATCTTACGGTATTGCCATCGGGTCGAAGAGTCCTTGGAAAACTTCATTGAAGCCATCCCGCTGGAATGGTACCGGATCCTCAGTAGAGGCCCCGACTTGAGAGAGGGGGAGCGGGTGATGATCACAGAGACCCCACACCTGATTGGTTTGATCCACATGGTCTCCCCTCAGATGATCCTGATCGAATATAACACTATCACAAAATTAAACACCCTCCAAGCAATAGAGACACCCTTTGAATGGAAGAGTAGAACAGCGGTTAACAGAGTGAGAGTCCTTGAAGAAAAGGGACAGAGGGTGGCCGTCCAGCCAGACAAACCAATCCAGGACCTGACCATGGATCCAACAGAATGGGTATGGCAGCCGCCCCGACGGAGGGGCGCCCCCGGAGCAAGTCACATTAGTCTGCACCTCTTAACGGTCAAATCAGCCTACAAAATGCTTCGACCCAAACGCAAGCTGAGGGATACAATCAATGATAAATGGGCCAGACATCTGAATATTGACTGCTCTCTCCTGACACCGATTCAATGGTTCAAGGAACAAAGGCATAAGCCAATGGAAATTACCTCGCTACAATGACAGATAGCTCACCGCTGTCTGCCGACTAACGATTGGTTGATTGACCGAACAAACCTTGAACAAAGAGGCCTGCTGCGTCCATGGTGCCAGCGATGGCAAAGCCTTTTCCCCTTCCACAAGAAGGCAGAAACCATTGAAAATATCTTCATGCAGTGTCCGATCGCCCAGTTCATATGGAGGTGGTGGGACCGTATCTGGCGGAAGATGGAACCGGATATTCCCTGACCCTAATCATCGCACACCATTCTGGCAGGACATTGGCCTTAGGCAGGGCCTGTCACGCCCTTCATCAACAACATGTATAGAGTAGGTAGGAGGGCAATGATGTGGGCACTCTGGTGGCAAAGATGCACCCTAACCATGGAAAAGGTACGGGTAGAGGGCGTGGAGATCATAAAACAAATCCAGCAGCAATTACAATTAAAACTCACACGTAGGTGGTTAGATACAAAGAAACAATTAGACCTGTTTAAACAAACAAAGGATGTCAGGAGAAGGATAACGGAATTTTGCAAGGACTGGGTAGGGGGGGGAAAGGAAGGTTGAATTGCAAAAGTAGTATGGAGTGGGGACCAAGAGGAAGGGGTAAAAGACTTAGAAGAAATGAGAGACTACAGGCTGGTTCTCAAGGACTGGACTAACATTGAGGCCTCATTCCCATTACACCCCTCCACGGATTTCCCGGATCCCTCCCCCCCCATGCCGCTGACAGAAATCCTGGCCCGAAAGAGAAAATGATATCCTGTCCTTCCCCCACCCACTTGACACCCGCCTCCTCCACGCCCCCTGACTTATTCGTCCCTCCTGGCCACGCGAGGAATCCCTCCCTAGAGCCCCCTGGGGAGGATCCCGCTTGCTAATCACGCCTGCTAACTCCACTGATGCAGCCGGTGGGGACAGTCAGCGCAAGGGGGGGTCTATAGAGCGCAATCAGGAAAGGGTTATTACAAGTACAGACGACAGCAAGCAGCCGGTTCACTGTATCAGTCCCGAATTTTCTATCTGGCGCCCTTCCTCTGAGGGGGAAGAGATACAAAGGTGACAACAGTCTTTCCAAGGTCTACACAGTGCTGCTCAATCAAGGTTGCTCTTTTGGTTTTTACAAACACCTTTGGCCTTCACACAAGCCTGCTCAGTTAATCCCCTGATTTTGCAGGGCAATCAATGTTGGCAGGTCCCACAGCCACGCACGGTCATTGGTTGCAGCATTCTCCAAAAAAATTCTCCTCTTTGTAAAATGGGACGCTGGACCCGGTCTCCAGCAGGTGACGCTCCCCACCAATAGATGGAGCCTCTCCTCCGGTGCTAGTGTTGACTGCTCTTATCAGCAGCATCAGCAACGGAAAGGGTTGTTTAAAAAAAAAAAAAAAAAAAAAAAAAAAAGTTGAGAGTTTTGGGCAGTCTGAAAATCATGAATGGTCCCGAAGTGGTGAAAGGTACCCTGAAAACCACCTGTTTAGGCAGACGCATCCTGAAGTGGTGAAGGGTGTCCTGAAGTGGTCAAGTGAGAGTTTTTGGTAGTCTGAAAATCCTAAATGGTCCTGAAGTGGTGAAAGGTCCGAAGACCATAAAAACCACCCTCCACCACTTGAGGATGCAGCCTGCCTAAACACGTGGTTTTCAGGGTCTTAGGAACTTTCACCACTTCAGGACCATTCAAGATTTTCAGACCTGAATGGTCTTGAAGTGGTGAAAGGTCTAAAGACCCTGAAAACCACTTGTTTAGGCAGGCTGCATCCTCAAGTGGTGAAGGGTGTCCTGAAGTGGTGATGAAAAATATGACTGTTATAAACCTTCTCTCTCCCTTCCCCCCCCGCCCAAAAAAAAAATGACCGAGGGATAAGTCCGACAAGAGGGGGGTTAGACTTGGTTTCCAGTACCCACTGGTTCCTGCCATCCAATCTGAACATCTCGCGACTGCACTGTGGCCGTGTTGAAAAATACTCTAAATGAACACCAACCCCCCATTGGTGGGACTTAGCCCTGGAGAGATCCTTTTTTTTTTTTTTTTTTAATAAATGCTCCAGTCTATTTGTGGGGAGCAGCACGTGCTGGGAATTGGGCCCAGCGTCCCATATCGAATTATACAGATCCTTGAAAACATTTGAGATAATTTAAGATACCGGGGCCATTACCCGGCTTCGACTGAGATCAGTCTGTGAATATTTTATGACCTATTAAAGAACTACTTATGCAATAGGCTGCCACAGAGGTCCTACGAATGCTCACAACCCTCAGGATCCATAACAAGCCCTTCTAAGACTTTCCAACACAGTCTTACTCCCTGCTGAGCTCTTACAGGCCTCACGCCCCCACCCTGCTGGGTTACAGGGCAACACAAACCTGCTGAGCTCTTACAGGCCTCAGCGTCGTTCTGGCATCGAACAACAGTAGATCACTAAGTATAACCGCTTCAAAACCGCCTAGGATGGGTTGCTAAGAGTCCCTAGGGTCCTAAGACATTCATAAGAACCACCGACAAATGAGATAGGTAAAACCTATTGAATCCACCTGCGACCACCACCAGCATGGCTGTTTTCAACACGAACCGAAGCTCTTCCAGGCCTCATGTTCCAATCAGGTTAGGTTACAGAGTTGCACCACCTTGCTCCAGCCCCGGCCAGCCTTGCTCCAGTTACGACCCCCGATGACCATTGAGACTGCCCCCGGACACAGCCCCCCAGAGCTCTCTACCAGGCCTCACGCCCCCCACTAAGCCAGGTCACAGAGTTGCGCCACCTGGCTCCGGCTCCGGTTCCGGCCAGCGTTGCTCCAGCATCGGTCTTCGAGGGCCACCGAATTTTCAACCACCTTTCGCAGAATCACAGATGACTTGCCAGATAGCACCTATTCCAACCACCTCCTCAAGCGGCAAAACCAAATGAAAAGAAATAGTAAACTAGATGATAGACTTATTCAAGAAAGATCGCCCCTCCCTCCCCCTCCCCCTCCCCCTCCCCCCTCAGCCCTCAGCCCTCAGCCCTACACTGCCTCCGCCGAGGTGAGTCACCCACTCTCCCTCGGCCCCAATATAGGACCAACCCTCTATCCTCCTTTCCCCAGGAGCACGCAGTTCCCATCTAAAGGATTCCCTCTACACCCAGTCCATGGGGATTCAGAATCCTTTGTAGAAACCTAGCAAAACCAGGTGGTTGAATTTCACATCGATCCTTCACCGTATTCACTACAGTCACCCGTAAAGTGGGAAAGCCCTCTTGAAAAAAGTTATCACCTATGACCGCCCTCAAAACCACCTTCGTAGATTCAGACCTTCGCGTTAGCCCCTTCTCTCCTTATCGTTGCAAGAAGGGGAGGGATTGGTTACCACAAAGACGCACGTGGCCGTTCCTCATGTGTCGAAAAAACATCATCAATGGTAAGAGTTGGTGATGCAGATACCATGCCTTTCCCGGGGCCAAGTCTCACTTAACGCCGATCCATCATTTCCGGCTGTAATTTACGGTCACGAACTTAGAATTCGGGTACGTGGGAAAAAACTATCACCGGTTCAACCTGTCGATTCTCACATCTCTGATGACAGTTGTGGTTGGTCTCGCCTGCCAGATACTCTGTCCCTCAACAATGATTGCTGTTTTGAAATAGTTGGTCTCTCAGCCGCTAGATCCTCCGTCCCTCAACAATGATATCTGCTCGGACAGCTGCACTATTTCCCTCTCTTCTTTTTCTTCTCTCATAATAAATTGGGAAAGGTTGATCTTTCCGGAAGCCAATTCGTCGAACGGCCACTTGAAGGAGTCCTCCCCCTTCCGCTATTGCTCTCTCCCCTCGCATGACTCCCAAACTACCCTACACCCTCCCCAATGGAACATGGACCCAAGTCACGCGTCCAATCGCACCACCAAAATTGCAATAGGGAATCGCAGAGGTTGTCCATGCCCCCAGCAGCATTGTCAAAACTGACCTCAGCGGAATAGATTGCTAACGTTGAAGCATCTAACGTTGAAGCACCAGTACACCACACATCGGCCCGTGGGTGTCAGCATGAAAACCGCCCAGACCATTTGGGAGGCCGCCGATTTTTTTTTTCAACCAAGTTTTGTGACCCCTCCAGGTTTTGCTTGTGGCAACAAAAACTTTCTGCAAGGCTGGGGGCGTGTAGTAGCCGCTTAAACCACCAGTACCTTTGGCCGCCTTTTTTCTGACCCTCCTGTGCACCAAGCCCTGTCAAGCCTGGGGCCCCAGAAAGATGCCCTGCCGACCTGCCCCTGACCCCTGAAAGACGCCACGCGTGGCCACCTCAGAAAAAAGAGTGGCGAGGCAAAATGATGACAAAAAGAAGAGGGAGAGGAGAAGTTCCCCCCCATCCCCCCCCCCTCCCCCCCCTCTCCCCCCTCTCCCTCCGGGTTTCTGTATGCTCACTTTTCAACAACTAAGGGATATAATGCATCCAGGAAGATTCATGCTCTGGGAAACGTCTACAATCACGCAGCTACTACCAGCCTACGAATTGACAATGCAACCTGATGACGTCAGCAGCAGAACCGAAGTACATGAAGATGTCGACCCTTGTTTGCCACAGAGCATCTGCAATACAAAGGGAACAGTGCGGTACTATTTTGTGGACATGGCTCCTTTCTTTTTTTTTTTTAACCACACTATGTTCTTCTCTCAATTTTTTTTTTGCCGTTCACTACCTTCCTACCACTACTCCTAAGACTACAGACGGGACCCCTCCTTTTCAAAATCCTGTATTTTGTTTTCTGTTTTTTTTTTTTTTTTTTTTTAATGTTTGTTTAATATTTTACATTTGTTCTCTCAAATGTTTTTTTTTTTTTTTTTTTAAACTATACTATGTTCTTCTCTCAAATTATTTAGCCTTGCACTGCCTTCCTACCTCTACTCCTAAGACTATATAGAGGGGACCCCTGCAAGTATATTATTCATGTAATTTTCATCGAGTAGATTTGCAGTATGTATTAGAGTCTTTCTGCTGTGCTCTTTGCGGCTCTTTCTCTTTTTATTTTTATTTTTTATTTGACTTTTTATTTGATTTTTTATTTTATTTTTTGAATGCCAAACATCCCTTCAGAGAGCTATTCTCGGGGAGATTAGAGCACCTCCTGAATTATAGTCTGCATGTTCAATGGCTCCACTCTATTGTTACATACTCGGGGAGTTTAGAGCTATTCTCGGGGAGTTTCACAGACTGGAAATCGGGTCTGACGTCCCTTTATAATGGAAATGAGGTACCACTCTTCTATTGTTACATACTGATGCCACACGGGTCCCTTTCCGACCCGACCACTAGACCAAGGGGTACTTAGGCCGGCCCAGCCAAAGGCCGGACCTTTCTCCCGGTAGGCCGCATGAGGCCACCGGATGGTTTTCCTGCAGCAGACCAGGTATAGCCCCAAACGACATTACCGTTGGGCCTGGCGGCGCTCTTGAGGCTGCCGCCTGCCGGGTCTGATCTGAATCGTCAATCTTGACGATTCAGATCACGGCGCACTGGGGCAGCATTGAGGCCGACCGGCCGCCGGACGGTACTTCGGCCGGTCCAGTGGCCTTTCCGGCAGGTTGGAAGGCAGTACGGCAGGAGGCACCAAGCTGCACTATTCCTGGATCAGCGCGGCGGTTGGAGCTGCAGCGCTAAGTTTAGTGCACTGCACTGCAGCAAAGGGACGCGAGGAGAGAGACTTACCTAGAGTACCGTGAGTGCCATAGCTCCAGCGGCTCAGCCCAGCTCAGACATCAGCCAAGGGGCCATCTTGCAGACGCAGGTTGGGCCTGAGGCTACTTGCCATCTCCCCCGACCCTCTGCCTCCCCTCTCAGTCTTCTTCTTCTGCTTCCTCAGACTTCTTCTTCTCCTTCTTCTTCAGACTTCAGACTTCTTCTTCTTCTTCTTCTTCTTCTTCTTCTTCTTCAGACTGGTGACGATTGATACGAGTTGGACAGGGATCAGTGGTTGGTGGTAGGAGGCTGTGATACTTACCGTATTCGAGACATTGGTGATAGTTGGGAGTGATACCTGGCGGCATCACAGATCGGGCATCGGTTACATTAGGATTCTGTACCTCCGACATTGGTGACTTATGTCTACGACATTCTGATGTTGTTCGGTGACATTTTGGGCTACCATATCGGTGACTTTCTGGATTCTATCTCCGTGACATCTGGCGCTGCCCATATCTCCCACCTCCATCGTCTCTCCTCCCACCATTCATCTGTGTATGGTTGTACGGGGCCTGAAGCATCGTCTATGTATGGCTTCAGACCCCACCATCTCACGATTACTTGTGTGTTGAGTGATGTTTGGGGTAAGTCCAGTCAATGTGAGTAAGTCCATTAAAAAAAGAAAAAAGTGAGTAAGTCCATTTCTCAGACTTCCGCTGTATACATTCTCATCCTATACTGGTTGATCTTTGGTTCTGCCCATACTCGGTGAAGTTTTCACCAGTATGCAACGTCGATAGAGCAGCCTTTTTTTTTTCTTCTTCTTCTTTTTCTTTCATTCGATAGTATAGCCTCTGGACCCTTGCAAGCGTGCCTGAAAGTCGATACCAACTAGCGAACATCTTCCGACGACCTTCCTCAAAATGTCTATGTCCTCCAAATGATCTCAAGCCATGTTCCACGAGACCCATACCTATGGTACTATATCTCATGGATTTGCTTTGTCTACTGCCAGGTCTGTTATCATTTTTGTTGCATTCTCATACTACTCAACTGATCTAAAGCCCTTCTCATATTATTACTGCTACTACTAGTCTGCTGCCGACGGTGGTCTGCACCCTCCTGCTGTTGTTGTAGTTGTTTTTCAAGGGCGGAAAAGGGGAAAGAGAAAAGAAAGAGAGAGCACCTATGAACTGTTCGAATGCACACCTGAGTTCGAGCCCAGATGGCACTACATGAATGGAATTAAATGTTTCTGAATACAAATCTGGGTAAAGAGAGAGCATACTCACACTAGGCACTCTAACTCGCAAATCGCAAAATCGCAAAATGAGCGGCCAGTTTTGAGTCCTTGTAAAGGAAGAACTAGATCGGGCCGCTCATTTTGGAGTTTTCCGATTTTGAGGGCCTAGTGTGAGTATGCCCTTAGCCTAGCTCTTTTGTTTTTTTTGTTTTTCTTTTTTGAAAACCGGGTGTCCTCGCTAGGAGAGACGATAAGAATCCTGGATGCTCCACTCTATTGGCAGGCAGCCTAGCTCAGTTGTTGGTACACCTATGTTCGAATTCTGTTGCATTACAGACCCAAGTTTGAATGCTGATGGACGTTGCTGAATGAAACGAAATGATTCCGGATTACCTGGGGCCGATGAACTCGATGATGATATCTCAAGACCGTCGCCCTTTTAAAAACAAAAAATAACAAATAATTTTAAAATATATGATTCTGAATGACCTGGGGGCAGTCAGTTTGACGATGATATCACAAGGCCCTTCGTCCGTCGCAGAAACCCATCATACCCAAAACCAGCCATGTCCCACATCCTTCTTGCCCTTCTCCCTTCTCCCTTCTCTCTTTGCACCTTTTTCCTTTTACCGTAGCTGAAACCAATCAGGGCACTTTCCCCAATCCATCTTAACTGCAATCACGGGCAATCCATCATGAATCTGACTGCAAACACGGCCAGAGCTTGGTACAAGTACCCGTCGTGTGAGTATTATGATTATGCCCTCGTCCCCCCAAATCGACTCGCCATATCTGCCAACTCGATCGCCCTATCATCATCTATAAAAATTTCATAGAGTCGGACCTCAGCTCCGTATCTAAATGCGAATGTAGATGGCGCTACGTCGAATGTGGACAACATGCACCCTGAATCTGCCAAAGATACATAATACTATGCATTCATCCAACCCATTAAAAGAATATACAGAGTCTGAGAAGACGTGGCACTCAATGCCACTCATACCACACAGCCAGCATCGCATGCACTCTCGTTCTTATCCTTCTTTTGTCTTTTTCTGTTTTTTTTGTTTTTTTTTGTTTTGTTTTTGAACTTACTTCGTAAACCACCAGTACTTGGCCGAGTGGGAAAAGATAAGACTAGAAACATTTCTAGTCGGATGAATTTGGGCGCTTCTGCAGTGGCCTGTACGTTTCCAAAAATCGTGGCTTTTTAACTAACGGGCACAACTTCAGGAAGCACTGGTGGTTACACCACCAGTGCCCTTCAGAGGCAAAGACCAGGTCGTCAATATAACCTATAAGGCTATACCGCATTGTTTGAAGGCCCGGTCCCGCGGAACCAAAATGGTATCACAAGGCCACACCAACCAAAATGGTATGACAAGGCCACACCAGCTAAACAAAAGGCAAAAGGTCGCACTCGAGTGCTTCCGCAAAGCTTACCAGTGGCATGCAGTTCTCCAACGCCCTGGCAAAAAGAGGGTCGGAGGTACTACCATCTTCACCCGAATAGAACGCCCGATCGTTATCACTGCATCTGGACCGAAAGTTGTGCCAAATACAGGTATAATGACCGGGCCGCTTCACCCGGTAGTGGTCCGATAGCTCAATATGAAATCCTCATTGAGTTTCTGAGTTCACCGCTGGTGCAGATTTATGGCTCCTGAGTGCCACAAACTCTTTTTTTTAAATTATTGTCTGCATACAACTGTCGGGTATGGTTTTGCACCGGCCACATACAGCGGCGGTGCCCTTATAATTTTTTGAAATTTTTGGTGGGTGCTTAGCCCACCAAAATTAGGCTGTAAAGAAAACCAACTCACGCCGAGTGACTTGCTCTATCCAACAAATCCGATCGAAACAGTTTGGGGTGTACTCAGACTACGACTTTCCTGACCGAGCGTGGCCCTCACAACCAGCTAGCTACTACTACGCAAAAACCAGCGAATACGAATTTTGGGGTGCACTCTAATGTTTTGAGCAGATACTGTCCCCCCTTTGGCATGGATCACTTAAATGTGATAAGATCTCTCGCTCGTTCGAACCCTTTGCCATCATGTTATCTCCCTCGTTCTCTCTCTTATCCCGTCCCTCCTTGGGACAATCGTGTGGGGTGTATATTCGCAGAATGAGTGCCACCCTATGTGCCACCCTATGTGATACTACCATTAACGAAGGAGAGATCGAGTATTATTTACAAATGCAGTGGATCTCCAGTAGATGTTGCCGTAGGAAGATCTGCGACGGGTCGTGTTGTCAAGAGAGGTGTTTAAGCCCTTAAGGCACTGGAGAGCAACGGCTTGTAGAAGTCAAACCGCTACCAAGAATTCATAAATAGACTCAATCGATTGAACAAAGGCCACTCGATTGAACAAGTAGAGTCAATCAGCGGGCCTATCGCATTATCCAAGAGGAGCATGCCAAGCATCTGTATCCACCACAAGACCCCTGAATCAGCAGGGCCATACGTCGACCGGCCGAAACATTTAGGGTCGCACGGCGATGTCCATAGCCATAGGTCTAGTTCTCACAATTTTTCGCATGGCTGTCATTATTGTCTGTCCCGTCGAGGTATATAAGCGACATCTTTTTTGACTATCGTGCATGCGTCTACTCTCACCTCTCTCTTCTTCCGTCTCTCTTCCTCTCTTCTCATCTCCCACTTGTGATTCTACTTGCTCCTGAATGAGGACTTATAACCTAACCTCGTACGAATCGATCCAATCTAACAGGTAGTAAGCATATCTAGCGTGCAGCAGATAGCACTCTTAATAGATTGGTACATAGTGCGCTTCACAAGCCTCTTAACTTGTTACTTAGGGGGGCAAAGCTAATTACAAGGTACCTTCTGCCCGTGAGGGTGCAAGTTGCCAGGATCAGTGATCTGGAGAAGCAAAAAAAAAGACAAATCAAAGACCCGCCAAACGCAACAGGGCCCATCCGCAATTCAGAACTGTGCCCTGGAATAACAATGGCAAGTGGATCTGTGAAGGGAGCGGCATTCGACGTGCTGGTGCAAAAATCTCATTTTGATAGCGCATTGCCTTGGACGATCTGTGAAGAGCACTCACTACAAGGAATGTGGCCCCATGGCGGTCGCTTGTTCGATCTGCAAAGAAGACTCTGCCTTGTATGTCAGCCACAGGATGCTAACTTGAACATCTGAATCGATCGCTGCATACAGGCTGAAAGTATGATCTTATTCTTCAGACAAAGCCGGGTAGAAGTCCCGGTATCTCAATTTTGTTTTTCTGTATGTGCTCTCAAATATGTTTCATGTTCCAAATGGTACGCTGAGCCCGTTTCCCAGCACGTGCGGCTCCCCACGAATAGATTGGAGCACTGTGCCCCCCCCCAAAAAAAAACACAAAAAAAGGAGACTTCGCCAAAGGCCACAAAGTAGCAGCAGATTGCAAATCAAACAACTTTTGGCAGAGGGTCACCCCGAATTTCGTCATAAAAAAAAAAAAAAGGAAAATCAATGAAATCATTAAATTACATCACAGATTCACAACCCTTCAAACCCCACATAGACACCGTTTGGTGAGACATCGGACCCCCATTTGCTGTCGCCCGGATTGCCACAGGAGATTCCCCCCAGGGGCAGCTCGCCCTACTCATCCAGCTGGGCCTCCTGACCGCGGTACACTCGTTGTTCTGTAATTGCTTCCATTCTTTTGGTAGCAAAAGGTAACTCACATTCAATACCATTAATGTAGACTTAATGTAAAAAAAAAAAAAAAAAAAAAACAGCCCAACATATGAACACGCAAGGCTTTACTCTCACATAGCACACAATGTGCAAGTGAAGTAACTGCAGTACCCCCTACAATGCCATATCATCGCCCTTCTGCCTCGCCCCACTTGGGCGGCGAACCCAACGTCTACTCCATCCTATGTAGACAGCATCACCACAGTAGGCGAAGTCGGGACGAAGAGTTTCACCTTCTGGTATTGGACAGACCTTAAAGACCTTCCTTGTTCATTCTTCCGCCTGAGAACTCGCGCAAGTGCAGACTTTCAACACGGACCCGCAATGCAAATTACAAAAGTCATGTAAATAAACATCGTTCGAGTCTTGACCCTCGAGGGCAGTGTCCATAACAGTATCCATTTAAAAGTCCAACAGAGGCGCACCAAGATGCACATTACTTACTCATGGTGTCTGCTTATTAACCCTTTGCAAACAAATGCAGCTCCTTTCTGCACTTACTCAGAATCGAGCTATCTAGATGCAGAATCGAGCTATCTAGAACACCGATCCGAAGTAAGTTCAAAATTTCCCGCTGTATAGGGCCGCGGGTACAAATGCCACCGTAAAGGGCCAACATCCAATATCAGGAAAAGTCTCATAGATGGCACAGAGGAGTAGTATCACTGCCAGAATTGTAATGAGTATCAGGCGGTCTCAAGACAGGCTGGGTTTTCTCAGCCACCCGGCTTGGTGATATCTCAGTAAAAATGACACTACCAGTAATAAGGCACACTGGACCCTTGCTAAACCCCAACCTTCTCTTTTCCCTCTTTGCAGGAAGACTTCAATTCCACCTTAACCCATCCAACTGGCCTACCAGTACAGCCCCTAAAAATGGTTTCACGAATTCATGACCTGGCTCCGATGATTTTTCCGACTCCTATGGATTTGCTGATTCTTCTTCTATTCCACCTTTTTTCTTCCTTCTTTCTATTTCTCTTCTTTTCCTATGTTCTGTGTCTGTCTCCCTTGCTTAAAAAAAAAAACAAGCAGTTCATTCAGAACAAGTCCCAAACCAGTTGCTTTTTTTGGTGCCCTCTCTTCCCCTATAATACAAAGCCATCCCTGTTTCATTAATGAGTACAATTAGGCCGACCCGTTTTCCAGCAGGTGAAGCTCCCCACCAATAGATGGAGCCTCTCCCCGGGTGCTAGTGGTGTCTGCTCTTACCAGCACCACTAACACTGCAGGAGGTGTGGTTTAAAAAAAAAAAAAAAAAAAAAAAAAAAAAAAGGCCTATCACAAGTCCTACATGGACGTTTCATTTAAACCGCAGTACACGGCCCCAGCCTTGCAGAAAATGAACTAGTCCCCACCAGGGAAAAGAATGCCGCGTTTTGGGGCCCCGGGCAACCGGACCTAAATGACTGCTGCCGCCAGCCAAAACGAAAAGAAAATGTCCCACTGGCACTTCGGCAAATTCCAGCACGCAGGTGCACGTCGATTTGGCGAAAGAGCCCAGGGTGTACACAGGCGGTTCGAATAGTGCACAACCTACGTGAGGATATCATCCAGGTTTTATTGTAAACTATGGCACCCCTTTAGTTTGTCTCTGAGCTGACCCACCACCCCTTCCAATCTTCGTTTCACTGACGCCCCATCTGTCATATACAATGCGCTAACCCAACTGCCCTTCAAGGCTTCTTCAAGGCTTCTTCAAGGCTTCCCTTGTACATTGCGCTAAACCTAGAATCTGCAGCTGTCTTCTTCAAGGCTTCCCTTGTACATTAATCATCCAGATAGCAGTTTCAACCTCTAGCAAAATGAGGCAGACATTTGAGCTTCAGGACAATTTCGGGCAGGATTTCTGGTGTCATCAATTGAGTACGTCTAAGATGCGTAACCTGTATTCCTATCTCTTAATGGTTGCTTCCCATGTCCCCTGCAATCGACTGAGCAGCTCCAAGATACTTCGTATACTGATTCCTTCGTATACTGCCATATGGACCCTTGTGGCATTGATTGCCGGTTTCCAAGTCCTGGGTCCATCAACCGCCACCTTATTCTGAGGGGTCTGATAAGAACTCTGTTCCTCAGCAAAAGGTATACGAACCCTTGTGGCTCCGATCTGAAGCCGATCATAAGCAAAAGGTATAGGTTTGGCAGAAATCTGCAGGCACTCTGTTCCTCCCCAACGTTTTGCTAACCTGCTAGGTAGATTCAACAAAAATAATGGCCGTATTGGCTGATCTACGAAATCTGTTAATTAGCTTATAACCTAGTCTACCAGCCGGGGCGCCCGGGTCCCGGGTGGCCAGCCCGTGCAAGGACCAGAAGGTCCAAGCAAAAAAAATAAAATAAAAAAATCCGAATGTTATACTGTGTAACTGTGTAACTTATACAGAAAAATTAACTGAACAATAAAACTATGTTATACTGTGTAACTTATACAGAAAAATAAACTGAACAACTTTTGCCTCAGGGTCATATCGAAATTATTTACCAAATTAAAATTTTAAAATAAAATAATAAAATATTAATATTTGTTTTTATTTTATTATTTTTATTTTTTTGGCCCGGCCGGGCAAGTGACCCCGGGCCACTCTGGTAGCCTAGCTTATAACTGTTTTGTGGAGACAAGATCAGGATCAGGACTTATCTCTTGCATTCGATGGTGCTCATCACCCTCCCTTAAGAGCCTGCAATACTGAACATCTCATCATACCTGCAAGACTTCTTAATCCTTGAAGCCTGTGGATCCAAATAGACCTTTCTCAAAGTGTTTATGTTATTTACACTTGTGATAGTTTAGGAAATGAGGTACCATATAAGTACATAGGAACTCTAATCAAGGTTGTGCTGGGAACCGGGCCCAGCAAGAACCTATCAAGCTTGAAGCTACTGAAAAATAACCAATTCCGGATGACGACGATACACGCTGACACCTATTTGTTTTTTTCTTCTTTTTCTTTTTTTTTTTAATAAAGCCACCCGTATCAACAGACAGGAGTGATGGTAAGAGCATGCGGTCCTACCTGTCGTCCAGGGGCCTCCAGTCTATTGGTGGGGAGCTATCACCTGCTGGAAAGCGGGTCCAGCGTCCCCTGAGTTACATTGTTGACACCTATTGGTTCTGAGTTAAGCGATCTGTTCCCCTTTACAGCGCACAGTATTGTAAAATGATCTACGCACGCCACCTTTCCGCCATAAGATCATGACTGCCCAGAGTTTCTCCCAAACCGATCTCTCCATACCTGATTATCCCCACGAGACTTTTAGCATCGCTGCCACATTCCAAACCAAACCGATCTATCCATACCTGATTATCTGCACAAGATTTTGAGCACATCGCTGGATCAGTTAGTTACCGCATTGCCACAATTCCTACCGTCTTCCCCCGAACACAACGCACCCTTTTTTTGGCTGTATCTGGCCGGAAATATAGCTTGTATACATTCATTTTTAGGGTGCGTTACGTTCTGGGGAAGACGGTAGCCCTGCTACACTACTAGATGGGCTACCAACTCACGAGGTAATGGTTGCTTGAAGCAGAGGTTGGCTATAAACTCGATTCTCCGTTCCGGATTTCAAAGACAATATTCTGAAATGACTCATGAGTAAAAAAGAATACTTCCTGAATCTCAAAATGGATACCATGCATGTTCCAAAAACTTCCATCTATCATCTACCCTACAAGTTTCCGCATTTACGGTGGTAATCTTACACTTCATGGTGGTGGTGATTTAGCACGACCCTGTTCTTGTTGATGCCCCACAGATGGCCCTTAAATAGCTTGTTTATCCATTTTGGTTTCTCCAGAAATTTTCACTTGAATCACCTTGTGTATATCATTAGGATTACTTCCCCACTAGCCAAGCTTCTGGATGAAATTTTCCCACCTATCTTGTTGCTTATTTAAAAGTGTAGCCATTCCGTCAATGTTCCATCAGATTATTTCCAAATCTGGCCTTGAAGTAGAAGATGATTGCCCCCTCCCTCCCCCCCCCCCCCCTCCCAAAGCTGTTCGACCCTGCCGTGCGCCTTCAAGTAGCGACCCCGGGTGACGATGCCCATCTTCGCTTGCCACAGCCTCCACTACAAGCCGTCTGAGAGTGTCGTCGCGAAGACTGCACTCACCGCCATTGGGCCGAATAGTCTCCACCAAAGATTACCCAACCGCAGCATCATTCTCCCCTCCCTTCTTCTTTCAGCTACTACTGAAACAGAGAGAGTTCAAACCGATTCGCTAGAATCTGCGCCCTCTTCACCAACATACCCTGATCGGCCAGAAGCAGTCTGGATCTGGTTATACCTAAGCTACCACCTCAGGGGCAATCTCACAAGCCCCAGCAATCCATACGGTAATGTGATTTCGTGGAGAGGCCACGATGAGTATGGGCTTTAGAAAGGGGGAGCCAACAGTGGGGCAATCTCACCCGCGGTTTATCCACCCTATGACATCAGGTGGAGGGAGATTTCATCAGGGAAGTAATCGTTGACGAACATACGACAGAGATTGCAAACAATGGAGAAATTGAGGCAGGGAGGGAGCAGGAAAGAAAAATCATCAAAAGGAAAAAGAAAAGCCAGTCAGCAAGTACAGAGACAGACACGGGGATGGGGCAAAAGAAGTCGGCATGGGAGTGGTGAGTTATAACGTGAACACAACAAGGGAATCACGGATGGATGCGGGCGGATGCAGCATCTGAGATTCAAGCACAGACCAAGGGTTGTAATGGTATGGAGAATGGCAGGCAGGGAGGATGTTAGGATGGACACGAGAGAAGGGGGATGACGTCATTTGTTCAGGAGCAGGTGCAGGGAAAGCGCAATCCGATGGATCAGCACGACAGAGAAGCGAGCATGTAAGAAAATATGGATATACCTTCACAGGACCATTCACTGGGGAACTCAGGTTCTCAGGAGTGGTCGGATGTTGGGGGCAGGAAGAGGAGAGGGCATGACGAGCTAACTCCAGAAAATCGGGTGTTTCAGGATACAGCAGGTGGGGAGGAATGGGGAAAGGATAAAGGGGACCACGCATCAATGTAGTTATCGAACGAAAATATAAAAAGGGAGCAGGAGTCGACGGAGAGTTGGATGAAGGCTGTCGAAGAAAGCCATTGTTGAAAAAGAACGGCCAGGGGAACTCCTCAAATCTCAGGCTGGCACCATATATAAACTACACACCATGATTCTCCTTGTTTGTATCATCATGTGGGGTGTCCCGCCTTCTGCCCGCTCCATTGCCGCCACCCCTGCTATGCGCTCCCCTCCCTGCATTACCATGACCACCATGTCCACCACCGTTACGACCATGCGACACCGCAGGCTGTACTTCAACAGGGCTTGCCACATCAGTTCCCTCGGCTGTCTTATCCGCAATATGGCCGATTGATGACCCACTGACTAGAGCATTTGTTCTGCCAACGTGGGCCCTCAGTGGACTTACAGAAGGATGCCTCTGGGCTGGTCGTACCCCACTACCAGCGCTCCCGCTGGCTCCGATGGCTTCCCCTTCCCCTCCACCGTTGGTCCTCTCCCTGCCCTTGAAGTTGCCGCCCCTTCTGCGGTTAATTCCACTCGTACTTGGCTGGCAATCATCTTCAACCTTTCCTTTCCTCCGCGTATCGGCACCTGATGTATCCCCATCCGGAGTACGCACAGTTGCTGGACTCTGCTGGCCAGCCGCAGCAAGGTCTTGTGCCTGACTGGGTTGTACTCGTTCCATCAGTTCGGCATCGATCACAGCAATTTTTGGACCTTTCTTCCTCTTCCCACCAGAGCGCGCAGGCCGGTCTTTAGCCTGCAATGAGAAGTAGGCAATGCGAACGAAGACAATAAGTAGACAGGTTTGAGCAGCTTGCCCATTCATTTACAGTGAGTGACAAAGCAATACCATGAATGAATTTGGCTACTCCAGAGATGATGACATAAAGAACGGCTAACCAAGGGACAGAAACAGACAAGAGTCCAGGGATCATCCCATAAGATAAGCCTGACTCCCAGCCTATGCAGTCCGATGCTCATGCCCGTAAATGACAGTGTCATTCAGCAGGAATGTTGAACCATGAAAATCCCACCTTCACACCAGGTTGCTAGCAAACACAACAAAGAAGCACCGGCACGCAGGGACTTCCGCACCATTTCCCTACGTACATTCGTTCCCCTACAGACCACAAAAAGAAAGCGAGTTCAAAGTTCAAACACTAAGACCGAAAGAAGGCCGGTCGTCGACAAGACCACGACTTGACCATTCTGGGATCTGTCAAACCTTAAGGTTTCCTCTGAAAGGCGCAATAGAGTTTCGCAAGAATAGGCAGGATGCGACTTACAATGTTGCCAATATCAGTCAGTGGCCTCCGAGCTTGTTCTGCCACGACACCTCCGTCTCCCGCCTGTACAGGGGCATCAACCTCTGTTGGAAATTCATCGAGAACTTCCACCATCCTACCCATCTCCCGTAGATGGTGACCGAGGACTTCCTTAGCTCTGTCCACGTCCTCGCGGCCAGCATGACCCCTGCTTCTCCGCCTTCCCCCTTTTCGCCTGTACACCTTTCCGCTGCTCGTCTCCTCCGCTTTCTTTTCCTCGCTGCCAATGCAGTCGCTTTGCAATATATCCCAAGCCGACTGCATCTCTTGCCTGACTGCTTCCTTCCTCGCTGCTGGATCTATCGTAAAATCATCCTCATCGTGCACAGCGCCCCCCGCTTTGCCAGGCCTGTTACTGCATTTTGATGATCTACAGCCACACGACTGATCGCACTGCATCCCTGCACCCCTGCAGGAACAGTGTTTCATGCTGATGCACTTCCCTTGGCATCTACATTTCTTTGGTGGGTCAGAAGGACCCGCTTCATCAGTTGTGTCCAGGGTCTCAGGAGCCGGATAGTCATGTTCACCTTCTCTTGTCGTCACAGTCACCGGCAGCCCAGAGGATATAGGCTCTCCCTCTGAGAGCATCGTGTTGTGACTGGGAAGGGTTGATGGGGGGAGAGGGGACTGATCTTCAATAAAATTCTTTAGTCGGTTTGGTCTGAAGCTGTTCCGATTCCTGAACCTTCGGCGGGGTCGATATCCATGCTCGATCTCACAAGCTGAGGGGCTAGACAGCCCCTTCTCAACAGCCCTGCTTGCCTCCACCTCGGTTGGGAACCAGTCAGGATCCCGTGCTACTGAGCTGGGTTCGTCGAGACCCCGGTCCGTTTCCGCTGGGCTTCCAAGAATCTGGCAACAAGTAACGATAGCATACAAACCGTGTGTCAAAAGGAATCGAGAAGCAACCACACAAGATGTCATCAGTTCAAGTATACTTTAGCAAGGAGTAAAAACAAAGAATATTATTCTTCAAAAAGCTGGTCCCATGCGCACAAAAAGAAGAGAGGGGATTCTCAGCATGAATAACAATATAGAGTTCAACACAGCCAGAAAAGGGACAGGAGACGAAAATGTCTATAGAGGAGAGGAAGCGGTCTCAGTTTTCTAAGGCTAAAAAACACAAGGTGTATTGGAGGGTGCACGGACTTGATTGAGCTCATCATGGGTGAATTAGGCGCACAAAGATTGATTTAGAACATACTTGCGGCGCATTTGTACGGTGCGCCGTGCGGTGCACGTGCACAATGCGGCATGCGGAAATTAGTGCCGGGCTGAAGATACACGATGTTTTGTTTTTTGTTTTCGGTGGGGTGTATGTGTGTATACACGAGAGAGAGTGAGAGAGACAGTGAGAGAGACAGTGAGAGAGACAGTGAGAGAGACAGTGAGAGAGAGAGACAGCACATCCTCATAAATTAGAGGACCCCTGCAGAGAAACCGAGAGATCCTTCCAGTGCAACAGTAAGGTCCCACCCTCAAGCAGAAACAGGTAAAGAATATATTGTCTGCATTCGGATTCAGATCTTTTCTTCAGCAGTTATGGGTCACGAACATAGCTAGACCACACTGGTCTCTGCACATGATTCTCAGGACTCACCAAATGTGCAAAACTAGAATGAATCTTCGCCTAGAACATGGAACCATACGCCGCCATATGATTTGTGCACGTGGTGAGTAGTATTCATAAGAAAAGCGAAACAAAGACAGGAGCATCCCGTACAGAGACCAGCAGGGCCTAGCTGAGTTCGAACCCATAACTGCTGAAACACAGACCTGAATTCAAATCCAGACCATATATTCTTGGCCTGCTCATGCCGTTCTGACTCGTCGACAATGTACTCCGTGTGGAGATCAGCCCTTAAAAATGCTTTTGGACGGGCCCCTCCGCAAAAGACAATCCAATTCGGATATGCACACACCCACACACACACATGCGCACAGTTCGTGGGCACAACGTAGGCCCAATTTGATTTTTCTATATTTCGAAAATCTAAAAGGGAGGGGCACGTTTGGCCACCAAACCCTGCCTCTCTCAGAATGTTTTACCGACCCCTAATTTATGGGTGCACCGCATCACGTGTGTGCGCATGCACTATGCGCCGCAAGTGGTCAACTCGTGCGCACGCGATGCACCGCGAGTATGGTTTATGCGCCGCAAGTGCTCAACTCGTGCGCACGCGATGCACCGCGAGTATGGTTTAGAATGTCGACTTGGTCATAACCATAACGGGTTCAAATTGTGACTAGCTAATAGAACAGAAACCAACTGCTACTTCCCAGAAGAATAGGAGCTAGCCAAAGGATCTGTTGACATATAGAAAGGTCGGATTTATTATGTTTGTATACTGATAGCAGGTATATTCTACCCTGCCAATAAATAACACAGGCTAGTGGAAAAGGAGCCTTGTTTTTGCAAAAAAAAAAAAAGAAGAGAAAGACAGAAACCGGAGAGAGACAAGCGGCCTAGCTCAGTTGGAAGAGCACGCAAGGTCGTTGGTTCGATTCTCCACATCATCCGTTCGGTCACCCACAGCCCCCTGTAGCGCAGTTTGAGTTCCCCAGCTGAGATAGTTGGTCTTGGCAGGAAGAAGGGCCTTGCTTGGCAGGAATAAGGCCTCGCCATCCCTCTCTAGGGATTAGAGAGCTTGGGTACTGCTCCCCGCGCAGAGTAGAGAGCTTGCTGGTAACATACTGACGGGTGCCCTGGTGGTCTGGGTCTGTTCGCTAGCAACGTCCTGATGGTCTGAGGAGTGCCCCAATGGTCTATATATATGTTGGTGAGTGATAGTCTACTTATGGTCTGAGGCGTGCTCCAATGGTCTACATATATGTGGGGGTCTACTTTCATTTTCGTCACAGGTACTTTGAGGGCAGTTGTTGGCACCCACCTCAGGGTATCAGTTGTCGGGCGGTCATTGATGCTTAACCAAAACCGGGGTTAAGGTGAATTATCACTTACAGTGTAATCAGTTAGGGGATTCTGCAGACTGTTGAGGGTTCAGCCTCCTGATGAGTCGGTGAAACTCCGACAAAACAGTTTGTCACAGCCCCTCGTTTATTGTCCTCTTCTCCCTCTCTGCCTGCGGTTTACCGGGCAGGTCCAGGCAGGGAGGGAGAAGAGGACAACAAACGAGAGGCTATGACAAACTGTTTCGTCGGAGTTTCACCAACTATAAATATAGCTTATATGTATATATAGCTTTCCCCCGACGAGGAAAATACAACTTTTCTTTAAAAAAAAAGAGAGCGAACAGGACCCAGAATGGTGCCAACTAGAATAGAATGCCACCTACCCTTGGGAACAAATGATGGCACATGCATACTCGACAATTCTACAATCCAACAGGAAATGCAGGCAGGCACATAGACAAAACATTGTGGACTACATCAGTCGAGAAGGCAGCACAGCGCTCAACCAACCTTGGAAGGAGAGAGAGGTGAAAGCCGGCCACGATGAAGCATAGGCATCGTTGCCAATAAACCATTATGATTGATTTGCCTTTCCAATTGGGCTCGAATGGCTTCGCTCTGCTGAAGGCTTAGCCTGAACTCCTCTGATTTATACCTCGCTGCCTCCAGCTCTGCTTCCAGGTCCGCCTTCTCACATCTGCAAAATCAACATACGGAATCACAGTGAACGCGTGCCCCGCCATACCTCTCAGTACACAGCAGTATACGGACTTGCATTTCAGTGAAACAATCACCTGAGACTGCAAACAGTGCTTCGACGCACCATATACATTGCAAAAGCAATTACCTGAGACTGCCAACAATGCTTAGACGCTCCAAAGACATTGCATTTACAAGACGATCACAAAGGACAAGGGCTGCAAACAAGGCCAGAACGAAACAAAGGTCAGTGTAGAGATCAGACAGCATGTACCTTGCGCTGGTCGTGCACTGGAATAGGTGAGTCAGAAGGTATCGAGCCTCCAGCATGTTCTTGATATGTTGCCATCTCTCTTTGGCACTGGCACCATCCAGTACCATGCCCTTTCCAGCCTCGTTGACACTGAGAAGCTGGGCCTGGAATTCTCGGATGTTATCAGATCGCCGTGCAATCTCTGCCTTCATGACAGCTATTTCTGCAGCCACACGCTTTGGCGAGTATCCAGGATAGATCTTCGCCGGAGTACCATCCTGGCCATCAGCATTACCGCATCCATTCTCATACTCCCTCTTCTTTGCTTCCAGTGCCTCCAGTTTCATACCAAGATCTTTCCTCCTGTAGATGCACAGCATAGCAAACATTATAAGCTAAGAGAAGTGCATACTGGGAAAAGGCGGTCACAAAGGATAGAAGACAGCGACCAACGGCAATAACAGAGGACAAAACAGCGGACTGCGTAAAGGAAGCATGGCTACAGATGCAGAAAAATGATCCAGAAGCCCTACAGGGTAAACTCACATCACGTGCAGTCCTAATCAGCAGATAACACAAAAATGGGCTCTCCACAACTGAGCTCCGATCAGTCAAAAATTCACTACGGTAGCAGAATTCTATGCCCAATAACACGCAGGGACATGAGCAGCAGCATCACTATTCCTATGCATGTCCACGAGGGAAAATGAGCAGCAGCAAAACACCATCCACATGAGTTTGACAACCGGAAAACGAACAAATGAGCGAAGTCATTTAGTTACCTGTTCATTTCTTCAGCTCGAGCTTTGGTAACTTCGTGAACCCTCAAATGAAGCTCAATTTCTCGCTCGATCCATTCACGCAGCTGACGCTCACTCTATAAAAATTGTAAACAGAGCACACAACAAAGGAGAACCATTCACAAGTTCACTATGAGAATCGTCTGAAAACTCTCTCTTTCTCTCTCTCTCTCTCTCTCTCTCTCTCTCTCTCTCTCTCTCTCTCTCTCTCTCTCTCTCTCTCTCTCTCTCTCTCTCTCT
>BFEA01000333.1:10107-29016 GCA_003427395.1 Chara braunii | reverse complement strand
AAAAGGGAAGGAATTCATCCACCAACTGCAAACTTGCTCTCATCACACAACCCCACAAACTGCAACAGTGCTCTCATCACATAACGTCCTCATTGTGCGGATACCATTACCACGGGCAGTTGATCTGCAAGTGTGTTTTTTTCCACAACAATGAATCCATTTATTGCAAAATTCAGGGGAGGTCGGGAGGGAATCCCTCCACAAACGATCTGCATGTTTCCCTCGACGGCAGTCCGCAATACGCTCAACGAACACCACGAATATCGGAAATCACGGCTGTCCTGTTGAAGTTTTCAAACTGAGATATACTGCTCGTACTTTTGTGTCAATAATAACTACGTAGGATACTACCGTCTTCCCCCGAATAGAACGCCCGGTCATTATCGCTGCATCGGGACAGAAAATTGCCCCAGATAAGGCTATAACGATCGGGTGTTCTATTCGGATGAAGACGGTAAAGTAGAGAAGAAACAACAACGTAGCGAACAACGTAGCGGATTGACTGCATCATTACCCACTGCAAAACAAAAGACATACTTCACGGCAAGCCACCCGCTCTCATGGAGAGATCATCAGCATGCACACAATGACAGAAGACGAGTTCCGTAAACAACCTCGACCGAACACAAAATTTTCTTATAGTCAGGATTTCATTCTCGGTGAAGTCTCTTCCATTGTCGGCGCACAAAAAGGACCATTGTCGGCGGACAAAAAGGACTATTGTCGGCGCACAAAAAGGACCATTGTCGGCGCACATAAAGGGCCATCATTTTCGACGCACAAAACGGATTACAACTGATCAAATTAACTGAATGAAACTGGATTTCGCAATTTTGAACATTTTTCTCCGCCACCAAATCATATCAATATCGATCGGGCCTTCTCGCATTACCTCTATGTAGGACACTTTGATTGTGATCTCTGATTTCTCTTGGAGCTCTTCCACCTTTTGAAAAATAGTCTGCATAACCTTAGGAATGATTGCATCTGCATTGTCCCCTGAGTATCCGCTTCCCATCGTGTAAGTCTTCCCGGAGCCAGTCTGCACTCCCACCACACAATCACCGGCACGATAAGAGGCGATGAAAAATAATAACGCCGATAGAACAGAGTCGTAGTCGGTAATGCACAAGAGCAAGGAGACAGACACAATGTTGAAAGCAGGAGGTCACGGCGGTTGGACCTGCCTTAATGCTAAGGCCAGGTGCACGACCTGTACCTGACTCCTCCGTTCTACAGAAATACATTTAGACCAGCATATTCCTGCCATTTGTGAGCAACTTGCATAGCAGAACGAAACTCCTACTCCAACGATACATTATGAACCCTGATCAGGGCGTCTTTAAAAAAGATAAAAATATAAAGAAGATCATTTCCTCATCGTCGGATTAGGAGCTTATTCGATCATCATAAGATAACGTTGTTTGCGACCGCACCCCGTAGCAGCTGTGCACCTACACAGGCAGATATGAATCCGTCAGCACAAATAAACAAGACAACTAACAAGAAATTGGCATCTTAAGATAACGTCGATACTATGCTGAAGAAAAACAACGGCCAGGTAAGATCAACTGTAGTATTTTTTCTGATTAGAGCTGGAAAAAAACAAAATTTGGCATGCGATAGCCCGCTCACACAACAAACGAGAAGCTATTGAATGATCCCTTCATGGAAACCAAAGCCAATAGGACCATCTGTCAATAACGCGCCTCAGAGGGAGGCAATCACCACAAGAAGATTTTCAAACTCCTGTTTTCCAAGCAGGAGGCCATTTTTCAGCGCATAGGCTTGAAGTATGTCCAGTCTTACCCAGCACCGGATCGAGTGGACGCCGAAACTCACCTGGCCATATGCAAGTACAGTCGCATTGTAGCCTTGAAAAAGGCCCTCGACAAGCGGAAGCACACAATCGCCAAACAACTCCCTCTGGTTCGTGCCAGTACTACCATATACATGGTCGAAAGTAAACGTGTGGTTTTGCCCCAGATGGACCTGTGAAAAAGACGAGGGAAAAAACACAGCACAAATTATCTCAATCCCTCACCTTCTACAATCCAGCTCTCTCCAAATGGTGAGCACAAAGACGTTTATACATTATGGCTCACCCCTCTCCTCGTCATCTCGCCACCCCATATTTGGGGCCAATCTGGTACCCAGGCATCCACACCATGCGGATCCCAAGACAGGCGCGTTAGCTTCACCCACCCCCAGCCGCCTCCCAGCTTGCCACCTCTCTCTCTCTCTCTCTCTCTCTCTCTCTCTCTCTCTCTCTCTCTCTCTCTCTCTNCTCTCTCTCTCTCTCTCTCTCTCTCTCTCTCTCTCTCTCTCTCTCTCTCTCTCTCTCTCTCTCTCTCTCTCTCTCTCTCTCTCTCTACATATATCTACCTATCTCGCGGACACGCACAAGAGACTCGTACACAAACGGATACTCGCTCAAACACACAGCAAGAAATTTCCTACAAACAAACCCTCTCGCAAACACGCGGGCACAGATCATTGAGCATGACATCCATTTCATCTCACGTCGCCCCCGCACCGCTTTTGTTATATGGCCCAATTCCCAGCGCCCATTTGTCGTACATCTCAGGCGATCTCATCACAGCTCCCTCCTCTCCAACTCAGCCATTCCCCCTGTTTTCCACCAGTTTCGCTCCTCATCATTCCCCTATCCAACTCAGTCATCTCCCACACGTTCGCAGCTCCCTGCAAGTGCCTTCCCTTCGCTGGATTCTACCTCATCCCTCCTGCCCCACCCTTTCCTTACACACTCTCCCATCAAATGCTCCTACTGGCACCATTTCCATACTCCCCGATTTCCTAGTCCTCATCGCACCTCTTTCTGCTTCGTTTCTTCAATACCTGCTGGATGGCTGAGAAGTGCAAGCCCAGAATTGTTGATTATCAGAATATAGGTGGCGATTCCGCAAGAGGCAAAAATGCAGACACTGCATTCGGTACGAACGGAGTAGTGACATAGTATGTCCGCAGCCGCAAACAGGCAACGAATTTAGGTCTTGCGAAGGGGAGTAAAAGTGATTGGAAGAGACTACACATCAGCAGAAGTCAGCGAAAGCAAACTGATAGAGGGATAATACAAAATAAGCGAGCCTTCGGAGGGAGTAAAAACCGTATACGCGAAGGACTGATGAACAAAGGTTAGCGATGTTACCGAAGACGACACGTGAACGAGCACGAGCATGGGTGATGAGAAGCGCGTGCGCAAACATGGCAGTATGATAATGGCAGCTACAGAAGATGAGGCGAGCGAGAGGCAGATCACTAAGTGGGAATGGGTTTAGAGAATCGAGCGGTGGCGTAGAAGCTATGAGACCTGGCGGCGAGCCGAAGAGAGGAGAGAAACAGCACGTTACGTGAGGTGGCTGTTTCGCAAGGAGGAGAGCAGACATACCTCAGAATATTCGAGTGAGGTCGAGAACAGGGATCTAACAAAGGGAGGACATGGCGGTGCAGATGAAGAGCAGATAGGGGAAAGCAAGTGCAAGATAGAAAAGGAAATACAGAAATGTAGCATAGATCGAGGAAGACGAGCGTAAGTCATGAGATAAGCACATCTCAAGGGCCGATTAGTGAGTGTCAGCAGATGGGTCCGACTTCGAGAAGACCAGACAAGCCGTGTAAGACTCGAGAAGACGCGAGCAGGACAATCTAACAAAAGAGGGAATGTGATAACAGACATAGGAACGGCGTGAGGGTACAAGACTGGGAAAGAGAGAATTGGCAGACGGGATAGGATTCCAGAAGAGCGAGAGCATACAGAAGAGAGATATGAGTATAAGTCAGCCAGTTTGTGAACAAGTGGTATTACCTGAGGTTCTCCAGGTAGCACAGTGATGCATTCCCTGCAACCCTCGATCCGCTCTTGCACAATAAGTGGTCTGATATTGAGCGCCACTTTTACAGCAAGCGATTCTCCCTCCATTGTAGATGATGAATCTTCTTAGCCCTCACAGGAGCTTTCCCAGCTCCACAACCCCACCGCCACAAGGCTCCGCCAGCACTGCGAAAACCACGACTGGAACTGCGGCGGCCTCTACCCGCCAGAAACCTGTACGGGATAACCCGCTTTCAACGCAAAAAACATCCGTCCGAAAACGAAAAACCCTAATAAAAAAGATGGATGATGAGCAAGACAAGAACCGGAATTGAGTACACCTGACACATAATTGACGAACAACGGTACTATGAACAGTCGTAGTGTCGCGGAGAGAGGTCAACATCAATCAATCAAGCCCCTGATTGCTACGATCCTTGAGGAAGTAATTACACAGAGGAATACTGATCTGTAACTTGCTAAGAGGGCGATAGTAGGAGCCGGCCTTTTTGACACAACCTACTGATGAAAGTCTCGACCACGGCGAGGAGAGGGTCAAGAGGAGGCAATCTTTCTACCTGTTTTCCATTCAACTATATGAAACCGCTGGCTTAAGAGAATATGCCCTGCGTTAGTGAGGAGGACGTGCGTGCTTCGGTTCCCGAACGGAACGAGCTGAGACACGGAGGCCGGAAAGGAGAAGGAGAAGGAGAAAGCAACAGAATGAGGACGTATGTGAGGGGCATCTCTTCAACTTGGAGAAAAGGCAACGGATACTACATGTCAATGTCGACAGCGACAGAGAAACACACCGCCTACACCCACAGTGATCTTCACAACTTTCCTCGACTTCACGAGAACAACCCGCGCCGAACAGTGCGCAAACGCAAAAAAGCAAGAGAAGTATGCCCCCCGCCGAAGGTCTTCTCCAAAACTTTTCATTGGGGAGAACTGCCCGCGGCGAAGACAACAGAACGAGGCGGTGAACGGGGTGAGTTGCCCGCCTTCCCCACCGCCAACATCAATGCGCAACGGTCATGAAATTGTTCGGGGCTGCTTTTTTTACCCAAAGGCCTGGAATTCGAAACTTCGCATGGCCGTCGCACTACACGATGATTTGAATCCTCCCGCCCGCTGTACCCGTGTGGCGGCAGAATGAAGAACTCCGCGACGATAAACAGATCGAGATCGAGAGCTCGAATCGGACTCAGAAAATAACGTCAGAGGCTGTAAATTTTCGTGCTTTGCCCCGCGCCGTGCCGACCTGTGCCGGCCGCGCGTGGCCCCGTCTGCCCTTTTTTCGCTTTTTCCCGATCGACTACTGGGGGCCTGGGTTCCGCGAGTTCTAGGTTTCTGATCGTTCCTGATCGTAGATTATCAAGATCCATGGCAGAAAATGAACAGCAGACCCCAGTAAGTAACCTCGGTTAGTGCTACCGGTAGCTCGTGCTCGCAGCATACCATTCCCGCCCAACGGCATGGCGGGGAACTCCCTCGACCCAAAGGAAAACAGAACCCTCGAAAACGAGAACACAGTCGGGACACATTAAAAAAAAAAACACGAGGACCCAGGCCAGGGCCATGCCATCGGGGCTAAGCGCGCGTCAAGCACTACTCTGGTCGGAGAAACAGTTATGTCTGGGCTCCCTCACAAGATGGGCGCACAGCTAGAGCTCCATCAGCAGCGATGGTTTCAGATCATATGCTGCATCAACCCCGTCCGTACAAGACAAATGAGGCACTGAAGACCGAGGGGGCCGCACGACAAAAGAGCGAAGGCGAAATTGTACGAGGCCTAGTCACATCCCATGTGAAAGGTACAGTTTTTTGGCACTTGTCCCTTGAAAGACACGAGATGTTCTTCAGTTGGCACGTAGACAGCCATGATGTCTTTCACAGCTGAAAGAGGCAAAATGAGCTGCCTTTCTGCTGCCAGCCAAATTTAGGGACATACCTGGCCTGTATGAAAATGTCAGGTGCTACCTTTTTTCCAAGGGATTCTTTTTGAAATGCCCCTCCGACTTCCATTTATTTGCGGTACGCCCCTCCGACGGCCGACTTACCCTGTTGTGCCCCTGGGGCCTCTGAAATTTCCTGCAGGCCCCTGTCAGTGAGGGTTGCAACTTTCCAGCATGCCCCTGTGGCCATTGGTGGCACGCGCGGTCATTCCCCTGGCCCTCGGAGGGGAGCTACCGGGGCATGCTGGAAATTTGGAGCCGGTACCGGTAGGGGCATATTGAACATATTTCAGGCCCGAACGACGCCAGGGTCTTTTCGAAAACTTCAATTGTCGTCAGAGGGGCGTGACAGGGTAAGTCGGCCTTCAGAGGGGCATAAGGCAAATAAATGGAAGTCGGAGGGCATTTAAAAAAAAAACGCTTAAAAAAAAAACAAAAAAAAAACAGCTATCACAACTTGTCGTAATGGTAAGAGCATACACACGTAGTTGTCTCAACAAGAAATAAAAAACAGAAACAATAAAGGACTACTGGCTCCATTCCATTGGTGGGGAGCAGCACCTGCTCGAAACCGGGTCTAGTGTCCCATGGAATATAACTCGGGATATGTACATACGAAGTTTGATGGGGCAGAATACGCCTCTTCAGCTTATGAAGGCCGCCAGTCGCTACAACACCAACCAAGCTATCCTACCCCTTTCATGAAATCTTGAACGAGATCATGTCATGCCTACCCCAAACCATGCAATTGAAGGTCAGTTGGGGCTAACTCAGAAAGAGGAAAAGGGTCCGAACAGAAAATCAGAGATTTGAGGTAGGCTCCTGGTGGAGGCTTAAACCAGTCACGAAATACAAGTTGGAAGTCCTTCTGTAGAGGGACCTTTCGCCCATCCTCCCCTGGCCATTTCACCTCACCCAGACCCCCTCCAAAAAAAACTCAACAGCCAATCTGAAACAACTTTATTGATTGTTTGTTGTACATTTTTTTTTTTTATGAAAGTTGTTCAATTTGAACCAATGTACTCAATTTTTTGTCTGCGCTAATTATGCAATTAGTTATATTATTTTTGTACCTTCTATAATAACCTCTTCTCTTACATAGACACAGCATTTATACCAAAGTGACCATATGACCACATCCAAGCCAATTGCAAAAAGGTTTTGTTAAAGATTAGTCAAGAGGAAACCCCGAGGATCCCAATATCCTTAAAAAATGACATTCTAGGCATGAGAGGTCCTTCCAGATATAGTCCCCGTGCATCTATGGCAATTCTGATCATGAATACTGCATAAAAATAATTTGTCTGATGGGGAATGCAAAAAGGCACGATTTGCACTAGGGGAACGCAAGGCCCCTTTGTTATACGGATGTATGATCAATGATCCAATAATTGGCGAATAGGCAACGCTGAACAATTTATCATTGCAATAAGCCAAATTTCGTTGTCCTTTGCTTAAGGTTTTATTTTCTTTTATATGTTTGAGTAAATTCACACAAACGTTGCGATGCCGGATCCACCGATTTTGCACAATCACAAAAATGTTCATTCTTAGTCTCAGAAATTTGTATGTCGCCTTGACAGTAAGAAAAAATAAAGATCGTGGTTTCCCTCTCTTGCAAGTTTGTCAAAATCATTCCGTCGGATCTAACAGGGATCCGAGAATGGGCAGCCCAGTGTGGAATGCTCTCCATCCTTTCATAGATAAGGCGAAAATAACTTTGATCTAATAATCGATCGAAAGGGAATAAAACTATTAAATCCTCTGATGAATTAAGAACGAGGTGGTCCCTATATATTTTGAATAGACTGACAAAAGTGTTTTTTTTTTTTCTAGGTGCACCACCCGTCTAATTTTATGTTCGTCGTTAGGCTGAGTCCTAACTACCCAATCCGTTTATCTAAAAATGAATGTATTTTCCCAGCGTTCTTCGTCAAGCCAAAGGAATAGAGAAAATGATATGGTTAAGACTTTAGGTCATCTGGTGTGCATAGCGAAGAGTCACTTTCAACTGATCAGGGGTCTTTTTGTCATTCCTTACTCTATTTCGTAGGTCCTTGATTCCCAAACCCCCCTGTTTCACCCATAACTACCAGGGCGAACAAGAGTTGTTGAAAATATATTAATTCACATCGGTTATCCAACGATTACTAAGAAATTGGTGATATAGTATCTTCTGATAACGTAAGGGAAAATTTTTATTGGGTAAATGTAGGGAGCACCATATTTCTTAAAGTATTACAAGAAACTTAGTAGAAAGTGTAAAACAAAAAAAAACAATTCAGTGGTTAAGACTCACTTTTCTCTATACAGGGTTTGTACTCGAAGAATGCACCAGAAACGATCCTCTATCCAAGTGAGAGCGAATGCCGTATCGACAACATGAGGGGTCGATCGACGAATTTGTTCCAATGTCATGGTCTGGTAAGGTATGCCAAAAAAAAATATATATATATATATATATATATATATCGGTCTATTGTAGGGAGAGAGTTTTATCTGGAAGCGTGGGCTCCATAATGTCTAACCCTCCTTTTGTTTTTGGTTGAATAAATGAAAGTTAAGCTGGTTTTTGGATAACCTTATTTTGCTCATTATCATCCTTCCATCAAAATGTTAATACTTGTTTCTGAAGCATTATGATGTTTAATTTACTTATTGACAACATTGTAGATTTTCATTAAATAGAGGTTGATACTACAGTATTAATAAACAGAGCTCTGCCAAAAATTAACGCCTGCTTGTCCTTCCATTGTAGCGTCTTGTTTAAAGTTTGCAAAACTATTTATTCATCATTTGTGATAAGTTTTTCTTGAGGAGTAAGGGAGACTCCTAAAATTCGAATAGGGGTTTCCAATGACACTTAACTAACCATGAGTTGTTATGGGGGACACACCCCATTGGAATGTATCCACCGGCTCTGTGTCTTGTTTCCCCAGTTAACTACCATATTTGGTACTTTGAAAAATGTTTTCATCAAGGCCTTAGTCTCTATCATGTTTCAATTAAACGCCTTCATCACAATTATGAGGTTATCCTCAAACATTGAGATAATGGGGATAGTCTCTTCAAATATACACAATACACAAAGTCTTTTGATATTTTTGTGTGTTTTAAGGTTAATTTTTAATTCCTCCATAATAATAAGAAAGAGAATGAGGTTCAGAGGATCCACTTGCCTCATTGACCTTTGTAGTCGAATTTCAGGTGATGGAAGGTCGTTAACTTGAACTCTTGTCGTGGTATTTGAATAGGTTGAGACCGAAATTAATTTTGTGAAGAAAAACATTTAGAAAACGTCAATCTACATGATCATCGTTTTTTTTAAGGTCAATGAGAATAAAGTTGCATTTTTGTTTTGATTTTTGTGAGAGTTTGACCATTTTCATTTATTAAAATAATATTGTATTGAATGTACCTACAATTAATGAACCTCATTTGTGGGGGATATATATCAGTCATAATGAGAATCATGCGATTAGCCAAAGCCTTAGCCAACAATTTGTAGACCACTGAGAGGAGAATATAGGTCTATAATTTATATATATATATATTTTCCTTCTTATAAAGGATAGTGAGCATACCTTCGTAAAACATTTATCCCATGAAACCAAATTTTTATAAATAATCAAAGAATTTCATTAGGTGTGAAGAAAATATAGGCCATATAATTTCTCATATTTTCTTAGGTAGGTCATAAACACCTAGGGTTTTATATTATTTCATTTGTAGTAAGTTCATCCATATATTTTTTTTAATTAAATATTTTTATAGGTGCTTACATTATTATTGGGTAAGTGATTGAGTCAAAGATAACAGAAAACGTTTAATAGCCTGAAGATAGCCTATGGTTTTTTTTTAATGATGTATTCACTAATTTCAAAAATCCAGAACAACAACAATAACCTTGCGAATGATTTTGAGCAGGAAAAAATAGTTGATTTACGAGCTCTTATACATTAATTGGTTAAAGATAATTTTGAGGGTGATCTTGTAGTTTGTCAATTATAATTTTTTTTTTGAATATTCACTTCATGATTTTACGTGCTTTTCCCTTGAAGTTATTTTTTTTTTGCAGAGTATAAAAGTTAAACCATTAAGTTAAACTGTAAATAAAAGAATCTTGCTTATTTTTCGTTGAGTATTGATACTATAAAATGTCATGAATATTGTACCTAAGATGATAATGTGTAAGTAGAAAGGTATTCAATTTATAAAAAAAATTCCTTTATTAATTTTTTCATGAAAGACAACAAAACAACACACATTTTATACTTCGCACGAGGCCAGAGACTCGGAGGAAAAATTACACTCCATATGAGAATCCAATTCAAATCCTAGTATGATATTAGGATTAGGTTTATGCAAGTTTTAGATTGCAATACGGTTTCATTGTTACGAATATATGTGAACAAACGTTGTTTGTGGAAAAAATTGACACTACATGTTATTCAAGTTTTTGGGCTCACAAAGTCTATTAATGTTTTGTTCATCTTCTTTATGCAAGAGGGATAGGAGAGAGGATCCTCCAGCGATCTAACATTTTTTCTGGAGCTACATTGAAATCACCCATTATAACGATTGAAATCCCTTCCTAAATTTAAGACCGGATATTTTGAAATAAGTTTTTTCTTTCTTGAAACATACTTGGGGCGAAAACTGAAACCCCTCAGGAAGCCAGGAGTAAGAACGTAGGCAGGAAAGCAGACAAGGGTATAGGAGAGGAAAACTGGATAGGAGGAATGCTATATGACGGCGTTATACATGGAAATAACACACTATGAAGTTTTGTCATGTTAGAAAGATTGATGATTTGGACAGGCTAATAAGCACGGGTCCGAATGACGATGTATACGACCGATTCGGGGACTAAGAAAGAATCACTCGTAGTGGAGTTTGATAATGAGGAAGAGGAAAGTGATAAAGCCTCAGCAAATGCGGCACTTGCAAGGATGAAACACTTGGAAGGAAAAATGGGGAGGTATCAGAAGAAGTTGAGGGATATTTGTAAGGAGGTAAACATTAAGAAAGGGAAGGCGTCATTGGTGTTCTTGTACGAGTCAAGGGACGAGGCGCCAGAAGAGGTAGTGAGAAGGCCTTGGAGTTACTGTTTTAGGGTCAACCCTATGGTCTGGTATGACGTTCAACCCCCCTCATGGCCATGGGGTAACACCTCTGGCAACATGCGAAAAAAGTAAGGGGGCACCAAACTCGAGTGAGTCAGAGTCAGAAGTGGCAGAGCCAAGTGGAGAGAAGGATGTCAGAGACGTCCTAAAGATGACGACGAGGAGGATGCGAGTTTGATGCATGAGGAAGAGAAGCGGACGGAGTAAAGGACCAAACAGAGGGGAGCTAAGGTCGATGGAGACACGACGCAGAAACGTGTCGTCCAAAAAAAGAAGAAGTTGTCCGCTTGGAGGAAGGATTTGATATGGAGGGGATGGTCGACAGGCTTCTTGAAGGACATAATGACCTACTAAATTTAAAAGACATCCTTGCCTCCGCCTCCAAATTGCGTGATGAGTTGAAAGTTTGGCTGTCCAAGGTTGCTGGTAAGTGTCCGTCTGCGAACTATGATTTATTGAGAGGTAGAGTGCGTACAGTCAGGGACAAAGATGAAATGGAAGTTGGCGGCGATGTTTAGAGGTAATGGTGAAAGCAAGACCCTACGATGGAATGGTGGAAACCGAGGTATCAATGGACATCGTTAGGGAGGGGGATGCCCTGCGATTGGGGATGAAAATCGATCAAAGAGCAAAAGTGTGTTTATAGGAACCGCTTCCAACGTCGTGGTAGAGGTTGACAAAGTTAAAGTGCGAAGCTATTTTTTTGTAATGCCAGACCTAGACTATCGTATCGGTCTGGGCCGATCCTTTCTCTGTCGAACAAAGGTACCAATTTTAAATAAATATGATGGGACAATATTTTTTATATTATGTGATCCCGGCTATGATAAGATTTGCATGTATAAGAACACAGACGCGTACAACTTCGGGAACATGCCTTACTCGACTCGTCCAGTTCGAAAAGTCAAAGCGTGAGAGAAGGTGGCTGAGCGAGGAAGTCAAAGAAAAGGAACAACCTGAAGTACTATCCCTTAGTCTGGATAATATTGGCGAGGCTTCAGAGATAGTATCAACTTACGGGATGGACAACCCTCACATAGTCGAAATACAAAGGGAAAAAGTGATGGAGAGTCTGGAGGAAGGGGATGTGAAATTTGTGTACCGGCTGTCAGGGATGGCCTCAAACAAAGCTCCCAAAGGCGGTACAAGGGAGTCGATAAGAAATGTCGTCTTGTTCTCGTGCTCATAACGGAGGAAGAAGAGACATACTATAAGCGGGAACAAGAGTTGGTACAACAAATGAGAGAAGAGCATAAGAATAAATCATGTCGTATCTACAAACAGAGAGAGGAGGACCTGATATAGGCGAAGTCTAGATTCGTTACAAAGTAGGAAAAAATGTTGATGATTGAAACAATGAAGACAAAGCATCGCGCCTATGCGTTTAACGATGAAGAAGGAGGACTTATCGTTGTGAACAAAATCTCAATTATTCGGATCCATATTATGTTATACGAGCCATGAAACTTGCCTCGGAGTTCGATATCCAAATCTATAACAGGAGAAGAAGATGGTTGACTATTTGGATTAAAAGATCTGCTCGGATGTCTCATATTATTCAAGTGGGTTGAATGCCTTATCCTGGTTTTGCTCTATTCAGCCGAATATGACATCATCGTGGTAGGTACAAGATTTGAGGGGCCTGAGCGCAGTGAGTGTGAGAGATGCAGGCAGGTTGCCAAATGCCAACGCACTCTCAGCGTCCTACACAGGGAAATCTATAATTTCACTTATAAATTTGTATTTGAGTTACGATCAGTTCCCTGTTTACCCACCCGATAGACCGTTAATGGCCATGAATATTGCAAGAGGGTAATTCACATGAATGTTGCACTTCAAGGACGAACGAATACAGTCGCAATGATACAAAGGCATATAGTGCGCGCACTGGAGATAGTTAGTCCCCACATTACACAATTATATATTGACGATATAGTCGTAAAGGGACGTAAGGAAAAACGAGAAGAAGAGGTTATGCCTGGAGTGTAACAATTTGTCTGGGACTATAAACACGGTCTCGACAAAATCTTATATATGTTGGAAGAGCATAATCTCATAACTAATAGATAAAAGTTCAGACACTGCATGCGAGAAGCAACCATCTTAGGATTTAAGTGTAACGAGACTGGTCGTCGACCAGACACAAAGAAAACGAATAATATTATTGAATGGTCAACGTCATTCGAGAGAAACCTTGGTTTGGCGGACAAAGAGTATTTCCTTCGAGTCGGAATCGCTTTATATTTCAATCAACCATGTAGGTTGATTTCACCGGCCTAAGGTTTTATAGGAAAAAGTGGTCGGTAGTCGTAGGAGAACTACTTAGTAACAAGATAGGTACGATCAGAGGGCTCTTTCACTAAGGTTTTGTTTCTTGTGGCTTTGATGACTAGACTTCACGCTATAACTAAAAGTCACTGATAGTTATACGCCTCACTATTTCTTATTAAAGTTGTTTGTGAGGATTCTCGATCTCATCCCTGTATTTTTTGTAAAGTTAAAAAAAAAAAAAAAAAAAGTTTTTCGAAGTTTTTTTTTTTTTTGAAAAAATTATTTGGTCTTCTTCAAAACTACAGTTGCGACTCTTTAAACTCATTTCATCAAACGCAAAAATGAATAGGTACATATTCTTCACACGAAAAACTTGATACCTAAGAAAACTCCATACTAGTTTCCTCAAGTTAATATGTGCTTAAGAAATCTTCACAACTGACCTATACCTGTTTGTGCGGTGCTGTTGAATTCATACTGAACAATTGAATATGATAAAGGTTGACTTTGTCACATGATCTGACCATTGTTTGTATCACCACTCTCGAAAACGAAACAACTACTACAAGGGACGCGGTGAATCTGATATTACGTTGCAACTATGAGAACTTTGTGATCGAATTTAACATGATTTTGTTGATAGATTCACGTTTACTTGTTTTGTTTCCACACAAAATATTTATAACTCTACTATGCATTGAATTAAATTTTCCTCTGGTATCCTCATTCATTTTTGTAAGCGATTTACTTGAATGATTCATACTCTTAAAAGTCCATGAGTATACTTGGTCGGTAATTTGTTTTAATATTTATCGGCTCGTCCAGCAAGGTGGCTCAAAAGTGTCAATTTGAGGTACGACTGTATGTTGTAGGAAGTGTGTGAAGTTCGTAGGATGTCAGCACTAGCATGTTCTTTACTGCCATGTGGATATATTCCTTTTAGTGTTTGGTTCTCCTCTCTTCACCCACTTTTATTCAAACACTCATTTGTCGAGTAAGTATATTTTTGTTAATTGAAGCTACATCGTAAGAGATATCTATGGTCTTAGATGATAACAATTCATATTGATGACTCATGGTTGACATCGTAATAGATATTTGCTAATTATGCTTTGTATATGGCCAAATTATATATCCAATTCATGTTATCTACTTATTCGATTTTTTACATCTGTTACATATTGTGTTAGTGGATGAACATGGGTTCATACGTAGAGTCCGTAAGTCTCTCGTCATAAGTATAAACTTCGATTTATTATCGTTTTTGTAAACTTGCCTTAAACTCCTTTTACAATGACACATCTCAATCAATTCAATTTTTTTTTTTATAAACTTATCTCGTTTTTTCCTTTTTAGCCCTGCACATATGTTATATCAATTTCTTATTACTCGCGTCTATTGTTTTTTAATGTCTCCCTATCAATTTAATAAACACCTATCACATGCTAGTTTTCGGATTGACCTGGTGACACTTGGAATTACTGGCAGCGGTGTTACCAAAAACAATGTGGGTGCGATAAGTATCAGTGGAAACACAACTCGTAAGGTGGTAACGTTTCAGTATGGAGGAGTAAACTTCATGTGCACCCTTATAAAAATCATTATATGCACAAAGACTCAATAGTTTATCTTGAGAAACACGTCATGAAATCTTAAGCTTTTCACGATTTATGCACAATAAGGTCAATTTTAATTCATCAATCAAATCAAAACCATCAATCAAATTAAATTAATCCATTAAATCAAATCCAATTTATCCACCAAATCAAATTCAATTAATCCACTAAATCAAATATAATCCACCGATCAAATCAAATCAATACATCAATTAAATCAAATATAATCTATCGATAAAATCAAATGAAACAATGAAATAATGAAATAAGTTTAATTAATTAATCAATCAATCAAGTAATGCATTCATTCATTTATTCATTCATTTATCAATTAATCCATCTATCCATCAATTTATCAATTCATCAATTTATCAATTAATCAATCCATCAATCCATCAATCCTCCACAGTAGGTGCTTTCTCCACATTGTTTCAGAAGATGGCAAGAAAGATGTTCAAAAATGGCAGAGGAAAAACAGAGTGCGATTTTTCTAGTTTTTTTTTCGGAGTGTGAGGCCACGCCCTAATAAAGAAAAGCGTGGCAGGAAGGAAATTGATATGGGTTACCATAAAAGGGAGAGTGGATGATGGAGAGTTAGACCAAGTTTACCTATTTAAGATGAATCAAGAGACAAAAAGAAAGGAAAGAGAAGCGGTGTCTGGGAATGGTTGAGACTTGTTAAAATTTTAGAAGATGTTGTGGCACAGTTGAATGTGGGAAAGGAAGTAGGTGCCCCGAGGAAAGTGATAACTATGGCATAGTCCCAGGGTAAAGCAAAAAAGGTAGTAAGAAAGGTTGAGGACGAGGAAGATGAAGAAGAGGAAGAAGAAGAGGAGTTTGAGTCCATAAAGTTGACTAAGGCTCAATGAAAGGTTAGAAACCTGACTCAAGGAGGGCAAGGTGCGCGGCGCGGCCAAACCTCACAGACGGTGGTGGCACCACAACCATTGCTAGGGTTCAAGTGAGTATATTAGTACCCTCGCAATTGAGGCACGAACCGTATGGACCTTGGGCAATTCGTGGGCAGGTTGGCCCATGGACCAGGTTCAACCCTTTTCGTCAATGGCCAGTCAACGGGCACTTTGCGTCATATCAAGGGTCGTCGATGAGTATGGTTTCAATGGACTACCTGGGGGCACAAACTTAGTAAGTACGTCAACCCCGATAGCCTATGGAACAAGTGTCCCAGACGAACCAGGTTGGAGGCCGATGCCAAGGTAAAGGATGGGGTTGAAGGCGTAAAAATTGTGGTTGTGGCAAACAAGGCCACTGAAATGGAGGGAAAGGAAATACACAAGGAGGAAACGGTGGAGGAAGGGGCGGAAACTGAAACACCTCAGGAAGCCAGGAGTAAGAACTTAGGCAGGAAAGCAGACAACGGTATAAGAGAGGAAGATTGGATAGGAGGAATGCTCTACGGTGGCGTTATGCCTGAAAATGACACACTATGAAGTTTTATCACGTTAGAAAGATTGATGATTTGGACAAGCTAATAAGCACGAACCCGAATGACGATGTATATAACGATTAGGCGACTAAGAAAGAACCACCGGTAGTGTAGTTTGATAATGAGGAAGAGGAAAGTGATAAAGCCTCAGCAAATGCGGCACATGAAAGGATGAAACACTTGGTAGGAAAGATGGGGAGGTATCGTAAGAAGTTGAGGAATATTTGTAAAGAGGTAAACCTTAAGAAAGGGAAGGTGTCAATGGTGTTCCTGTACGAGTCAGGCGATGAGGCACCAAAGAGGCAGTGGGGAGGCCTTGGAGTTATTGTTTTGGGGTCAACCCTACGGTGTGGTATGACGTTCAAACCCCCTCATGGCCATGGGGTAACGCCTCTGGCAAGACGCAAAAAAAGTAAGGAGGCACCAAACTCGAGTGAGTCAGAGCCAGAAGTGGCAGGGCCAAAGGAGAGAAGGATGTCATAGACGCCCCGAAGATGACGATGAGAAGGATGAGAGTTTGACGCATGAGGAAGATAAGCGAACGGAGTAAGGGACCAAGAAGAGGGGAACTAAGGTCGTTGGAGACACGACACAGAAAGGTGTCGCCCCAAAAAAGAAGAAGTTGTTGTCCGTTTAGAGGAATGATTTGATGTGGAGGGGATGATCGACAGGATGCGTGAAGGACATAATGACGTACTAAATCTAAAAGACATCCTTGCCTCCGCCTCCAAATTGCGTGATGAGTTGAAAGCTTGGTTGTCCAAGGTTGGTGGTAAGTGTCCGTCTGCGAACTATGATTTCTAGAGAGGTAAAGTGAGTACAGCCAGGGACAAAGATGGACTGGAAGTTGGCGGCGACAAGATGTTTAGAGGTAAAGGTGAAAGCAAGACCCTACGATGGAATGGTGGAAATCGAGGCATCAATGGACATCGTTAGAGAGGGGGATGCACTGCGATTGGGGATAAAAATCAATCAATAGAAGGATCCTTTAGGAGAGAAATGGCAAAAGTGTGTTTATAGGAACCGTTTCCAACGTCGTGGTAGAGGTTGACAACGTTAAAGTGCGAAGCTGTTTTTTCGTAATGCCAGACCTAGACTATCGCATCGGCATGGCCGGATCCTTTCTCTGTCGAACAAAGACACCAATTTTGAATAAATAGGATGAGACAATGTTCTTTATATTATGTGATCCCGCCTGTGATAGTTATAAGATTTTCATGTATAAGAACACGAACGCGTACAACATCAGGAACATGCCTTACTCGACTTCGTCACGTTCGAAAAAGTCAAAGCGTGAGAGAAGGAGGTTGAGCGAGGAAGTCAAAGAAAAGGAACAACCTGAAGTACTATCCCTTAGTCTGGATAATATTGGCGAGGCTTCAGAGATAGTATCAACTTACAAGATGGACAACCCTCACGCAGGCGAAACATGGAGGAAAAAAAGCGATGGAGAGTCTGGAGGAAGAGGATGTGAAGTCTGTGTACCGGCTGTCAGGGAAGGAGAGTAGATGGATAGAGCCCCAAAGACGAACTGTAAGCCAACCTTTTGTAGGGATGGGCTCAAACAAAGCTTCCAAAAGCGGTACAAGGGAGTAGATAAGAAATGTCGCCCTGTCCTCGTGCTCGTAACAGAGGAAGAAGAGTCATACTATAAGCGGGAACAAGAGTTGATACAACAAATGAGAGAAGAGTCTAAGAATAAACCATGTCGTATCTACAAAAAAAGAGAAAAGGATCTGATAGTAGGGAGGTATAGATTCGTTACAGAGTAGAAGAAAATGTTGATGATTGAAACAATGAAGATAAAGCATCGCGCCTATGCGTTTAACGATGAAGAACGAGGACGTATCAGGACAAAATCTCAATTATTCGGATCCATATTGTGCCATACGAGCCATGAAACTTGTCCTGGAGCTCGATATCCAAATCCAGACAAAGAGGAGAAGGTGGTTGACCATTTGGATGAAAAGATCTGCTTGCACATCTCATATTATTCGAGTGGGGTGTATGCCTCATCTTGGTTCTGCTCTATTTAGTCGAACATGACATCAACGTGGTAGGTACGAGATTTGAAGGGCCTGAACGCAATGATTGTGAGAGATGCAGACGGGTTGCCAAATGTCGACGCACTCTCAGAGTCCTATGCAGACAAATCTGTAATTTCACTTATAAATTTATATTTGGGTTACGATCTGTTTCCCGTTTACCCACCTAATAGACCGCTGATGACCATGCATATTGCATCAGGGTAATTCACATAAATGTTTCACTTCAAGGATGAACGAATGCAGATTCAATGGTGCAAAGGCATATGATGCGCGCACAAGAGACAGTTAGTCCCCACATTACACAGTCATATACAGACGATATAACTGTAAAGGGACATATTAAGGAAAAACGAAAAAAAAAGGTTATGCCTGGAGTGTGACAATTTGTCTGGGATTATAAACACGGTCTCGACAAAGTCTTAGATATGTTGGAGGAGCATAATCTCACAGCCAATAGATCAAAGTCTAGACACTGCATGCGAGAAGCAACAATCTTAGGATTTAAGTGTAACGAGACTGGTCGTCGACCAGACACAAAGAAAACGAATAATATTATTGAATGGTCAACGTCATTCGAGAGAAACCTTGGTTTGGCGGACAAAGAGTATTTC
>BFEA01000332.1:1892959-1907700 GCA_003427395.1 Chara braunii | reverse complement strand
CCCAGCAATAACCTTGCACCGTTACCTATAGGGCTATGGCCCAACCTGGGATCAGCAGGCGCTGAATCCCATTTGAAGTGGTGCAGCCCGGCGCCTAGGGCTGGGACGCGCCCGCAGGCGTACCCCCGCCCATAAACAGTGCACGGCCGCCGCGCAACCACGCCGCCCTGCGAATCACCCCACCTACAGACCTCGCTGTCGGTCGGATGGGGCGACCGAGGGTCGGCCTACTAGCCCTTGGCTTAATCAAGGGCGCGAGGTCAAGCCGGCCGTCTTCGTCAGTGGCATAATCAAAAGGGCAAAATCACACGCGCGCCTTGAAACTGCACGCCCACTCACACTACCTACTTAGACAACCTTGGTCCATACATAAGTAGCCGTTTGAACATGTAGGCCCGGACCATTGGCCCCACTGTCACTTGCAAAAACCCAAGGAGAATACCCTTGCAAGGGTATTCGCGCCGACAGCCTACTGGACTATATTAAGCGACGTCCCCGTCGCTTCGCAAGATTAAAAAGCTATCAAGCCATCCATATGCCAAAATGCTGACGAGAAGGAACCAATCCGATCAGCCGACAGACTTAGGTTCGAGGCCCTCAGCGGTCCACGCCCACACAACTTTATGCTGCCAGGGTTTCAACCTGGGTCTCCATTGTCCTGTCGCTAGGACACCGGTGTACTGCGCATCGGTACTACAGCATAAATTTCAAAGGCCCTTATACCCGTCCTCGTCCCTTTGTCCTAGACAAGCGCCGGCCTCTCGTTGGGTGTCCCCAGTCCTTACCTGGTAAGTAGGATCATAACTGGGGACGCGGACCCTAACCGAGACCTTTGAAGGTTTTTTGCCTTTCTCTCAAGAAACCCCTCACAATTAGACACATAGTTATGTGCGTCCTTGACTCTCTCTCAGCAGCTTCCGCAGTCTAGTACGGAAGTGCTAGGTCTCCATCTTGGCCCACCATAGTCTGGTTGATCAGGCCAGATCTACGGCCCACAGCGTCGTTGTCTTAGCGGCAGTGCCCTCGCAGGTTGCGCCACGAGAGGCTTTTTCCTGATACACACTCAATCAGGACTTCCCGAAAAGACTCATATGACTCGACTCCTATCCCAGGCCGTTCCACATGGGTAAAACCTTCCCGGGCGGCCACACCCTTTAAGCCTTTACTCCCGTGGTCTGACGTGGGCCCGCGGCCAGGTTGTGCCGGTCCGCGGCCATCCTTAGGGGTTACGCCCTAGTGGTGCCAAAACTTTACCGTTTAGCTTGGTCTTCCTTACGTGCCTTGAGATTAGCACGGGTGGCCTGAAGGTGCGTCGCAATAAGTACAAGCCTACTGCGGGACTGCGCATAGGCTTGTCACAAAAGACAGGCATTTACCAGCTCTCCGTGGGACAACACAGCGAAGACATGGCAACCTCTCCACATTCACAACCATTAGGCACCGTCAGGTCCACCAGGCCGTGACTCCCTAACTCGACCAGGGTAGGAAGGTCACACATCTCAGCGGCACCTCTCAAAATCAAACATTTTGCGACATTCTCAAGAAATCTCACCAAGTGGCCAGTAAACCTGGTTCCTTTCGTCAGTCTTTCATCTTACCAATCCAGCTTTTCATGCCATCAGATCTGTTAGCCATCCACCCTATGGGGGAGGTTCCACTCAATAGGTCTGACAACCATCCTTCTCTTCTTTAGGATGGACCCTCATATGATTTGTGTAAAACACCTTCCTTTCCTGAAGATGAGTCTTCCAAATAACATAAGCCACAATCCAGCCATAACAACAATACAGAACAGGAGGCCAACTTATGGGCCTCCAACACAACTTAGACACGTAAACACATTGGCATGATAAGCTTTCGAGTCCCAAGGACTCATAGACCCTTTAGGATTTTCACAACTCTCTTTCACAAGACAGACTGCGCTCCCTCTCCTTATACTCGGCTCTAGTATTTGCCCATGGGCAGGTCGCACGAGTATACCGAAGAGTAGACAGTTTACGTTCACTCATAAGGCACAAACATATGAGTTGTTTGTCACACAAATCCCACACAAATCATCATATATCGAAAAGCCGCACATGCGAGAGTGAGAGTGATCGTCACACATAGGGAAGTAGCCTCAAGTCCCAACTCAGTATATACTCAACAATAGAGTGTCTCTCAAACCTCAACATCAATACCCAAGTTTTCTGCCCCCTCTCATATCCAGTGAGCTCATACCCTAGGTGCTACTGACTCTCACATCACCTACAGGTAGACTCTGATATCAAAACAAAACGCAATACAATTAGGTGTCCTAAGTATCACACAACTGAGCCTAAGTCCCCGGGACCACGATGCGCAAAGAATCTCAAAACCTTATTGTACATCAGTCCTTTGTCGCATCCACACCCTAAGATACACGTATCTGGCTCATGATACCCTACACCCCTGACTCACTCTTTCTATGTACAAAAACCGTTTCACCCCTACTAGCGTATAGGCGAACTAGTCCCTACTCACTCATCTCCTCCTGGTTTTGCCTATACAACTGGGCTCTGCCCCCATCTGGAGCCCTCTCCACCACACAACCCTGTCTATCATACATCTTGCCATTCTGCTCAGTAACCTTCCCCTCAGCCTTATCTTCGAGGAACTTAGGGCACTCCAGGGCCCTATGTGCGCCATCCAAGAAGTAGAAGCACATGGCCCTTGATTTCCTCTGAAATCTCTTCTTCTTCTTCTGGGTTCCTGACGATGGAGGTGCCTCTTCCTTCTCCTTACTCACTTCATGACTCTGGGGCAGGTCCCACGGTCCTTCCGCTTCTCCTCCGATTCCATGGGCACTTGACTCCCCTTGCTGCATCTCTCCTTCGGGTTGGTACCCAGGGGTATCCAATCTCAGTGGCCGGCTCTCGTGGGTTACTTCCAACATGGCTTCCTTCTTCCTCTCGCGGGGCCTCGGAGCCTGGGGAGTAGCGGCTCTAGTAGGCTGGCTTGTGGCCTCCTGCTACCGTTGGTCAGTAGTCGGTCCTCCCGAGTCGGTCCGAGTGGCCCACGAGCCCAGCTGTACCCTCAACTCTTCCAACTTTGGCTCGTGCTCTGGGGCCTCCAATCCCTGAGGCCTCTCTGGCGGCGTATCCACCTCCATGGCTGCTATCAACTCGTCTAGACGTGACGGCCCCTCCCCCTGTGCCTCAAGCTGTGGAGGCTCTACCGCTCCAGTGAGAGTCCCCTCCCGTACGTCCAGAAGGATCGCCAGTGACTCCTCAGGCGCCTCCTCTTCCTCTGGTGCAGGTTGGGGTTCTTGGGTCAGCGCCTCCATAGGGGTATCCGTTGAAGCAGGATCCTCCTGCTGCGAAGCCAGCTCAGTGGGAGCCTTGAACTCAAAGCTTCCCTTGTTGGCTTCCTTCCTTGCCTCTGTCTCAGCTGGGTCCAGAAATACCTTCCCTAACTTTTCTTGCCGAGATGCCTCCGCTGCCTCCTCTTGGCCAAACAACCCTTGCACCTCCTTGCCTTGGATGTCGTACCTGCTCTGCTCAGTCAAGTCGATTACCTTGGTGGCGGCAAGTCTTTCCACCGTGGCCGCCATTTCCTTGAGTTTTGCCTCCCACTCAGTCTCCTTCGCCTCCAGGCGAGCTTGCGTGGCCTTGCTCTCGGCCCTCTCCTCTGCGAGTTGGGCAGTCAGCTGTTCCACTTTGTCTTTCCTGAGAGCCAACTCATCACTAAGCAGGGAGTACCTTTGAAATGCCTCGATGGATGTCTGCTTTATCCCCTTGTCCACCCACTCGATGGCCCTTCTAGTGGCGGTAAAACCCAGCTCTCCAACCTCTATCGCCTCGTCAGCACCCTCAATCGTCTGGCCCGCCTCTCGTGCCCTCTGGCGAGCTGCCTCTTTCCGCCCCTCATATCTGGCCCACAACTCATCAATCCTCTCTTCACTCGTTTTTGGGGCGAAAAGTGGCCTTGGCGCTATCCCTGCAGCCTCCATCCTGTCCCTTCGTTCATGTATCTCCGCGAAGCGAGCCCGCACCCTGGCACGCTTTGCCTGGGCGGCGACGTCCGGCTCCTTTCTTGCGCCTGCCTCCGAGACCTCCCCAGTCGCAGTTTGCGGGCCTCCCTCTGACTCAGCACACGCTGGCCTCGATGATGGCCCGGCCAGGCTGGACCCCTCAATGTCTGGGTGCTCGGCCGCATGTGCAGCTAACCGTGAGTCAATGACTAGACGGGGCTCCGTCCTCCACCTCTCTGCCGGCCCCCTCGCCTCAACTTCCTGCCTGGGTGACATAGCGGCTTCTGGTGGCGGTACTGAGGCCTCCTAGCCGCCTGGCTCCGGGACGCCTTCAGGCCAAGCCCGCCGCATCTGAGCTCGAGCTGGGGAGCCGGGGGGGGTGTCACCCTCTACCATAATGACATCTTCTGCACCTACCCCCTTCAGTCTGAGCGGCTCCGTCTCAGGCTCTAGACGAGTCTGCTCCCCTCCCGATGGCTCTATAGGGCTTCCTCCTGCGGAAGGGGCCTCCCACTGGGACGCGTCCAAGTGGGCCTCCAAACCCTCGAACGGTGCTGCCGGTACCTCGCTTTCCCTCCGCTCTGGCGCCTGTGGCAAGGGCCCCAACAAGTCACTGTACGTGACTCGATGAAACTCCACCTGCCTGAGGCCACAGGCAGGGAAGGATTCCCTTGCCCTAGCCGATCCTGCTTGTCCTCCCTCCCGCTGCGCCAGGGCCTTCCAGCCACCTCTCGACGCCACCGACTCTCTTGCCTCCAAATCCCATAGTCTCTTACTCCGCCGCCTTCTATCCACCCTTGGTTCTGGCCTCTCTGGTTCCGGTCGCCGAAATGCCACCCTCAGCTGAGCCCGACAATCCTCCCAATCTCGTGCCCGACCCTGGATCTGTCTCGCCAGCGGACGCTCCTCTCCTCTGGTCCAAATGAGTAGCGTTTGCGCCCATTCATCCCTCGGAACCCCCTGATCGCTCATATACTGTTCGTATGCCGGGATAAACTCCTCCACATTACCTTCCTCCAAGCGGATAGGTAGCTCATCGTTCCCCAAAGGCGAAGCTCTCAATCTCTGCATCCTCGTTTTTACCTCCGACCAAGTCAGGGCTTCCTCCCTGATTTGCGCAATGGGCTCCTCGAACCTCCCAACTCCCCTCAAGTGACGTACCCTCTCAGATACGTCCCATCCCCTTTGGACTACATGCTCTTGGTAGGCATCCAAGAAGAGTTCGATGTTGTCGTCATCGAACACAGGTGTAGGCTCCCTCCTGAAGGGCCCATGCCGCTCCTCCCCTCTGGATGCCCCGAGAGGTCTCTGTCGTGGCCGCGTGCCCCGCCCGCCCCTCTGCATGGTTGCCTTCAAAAAGTCAGACCTGCACATCAGGCGAAAGGAAACAACCAGGCACACAACAGGATCAGCATATGACTTCAACAGTTTTCAGAGCAAACATACACCCAATCTCAAACGCATCAAGCCTTCGCCCTCAATCATGGCACGCAATACTTAGGACGAGGGTCTACTCTAGGAGGGATCGCAGCTACTGGGAGGGATTGCGACTTTACCTATTCCCTGGCCACAAACTTCTTTAGCCTTGTCCCAGATACCCAATCTTTCCATTCCGTGCCGTTTAGCTCTTCGATCTGGTATGCCCCGAATTCGCCGCATCGCACAATCCTGTAAGGCCCCAACCATCTCTTGTCAAGTTTTCTTGACCACTGCTTTTCCAGGGATGAGTCATATAATAGCACACTATCTCCCACTGCCAAGGGCTCTTTCCGCACTCGCGCCATTTGATCCCACCTCATCTTATCCTCCATGCAGCTCCTCTCTACCTGATCAGCGGCCTCTCGCAATCTTTCCTCGGCCACTCCCACTTGTCGTGTCCGGATGTCGAGCAGTTCTTCAAAGGATAAGTTTACCTCCAAGTCCTGGCGCCTCCACGTCTTCATAAAGCTTTTTATAGGAAAGGTGGCGTGCCTCCCGTACCATAGCGTAGCTGGCACATACTTGGTAGTCCTTTTCACAGTAATATTTTCCACGAAAAAAGCCGCTCGCAGGAATTTCGGTCACTGACCAGGCCTGCCCTCTGTCCACTTAGCCAAGAGATTCGTGATGGTACTATGCCCCCTCTCCACAGGAGCGTTCGCTTGCAGGTGCGCGACCGTAGTATAGTTGGCCACTACTCCATACCCAGCAAGCAGCGTCCGCACCTCATTGTAGGTAAACTCCGACCCTCGATCCATCACGAACTCCCCGACGAACGGATAGCGTAGGTAATACTCCTCAATGCAATTCGCCAAAACCGGGTCAGTCTTCGTCCGGATAGCCCGCCCGTCTACAAACCCGGTGAGATTGTCACGTGCATCGAAGATGTAATCGCACCCATTGTCCCCAACTAGCATAAACAGCAGGTCCAAGTGTACGACCGCATCCACCTCCCTTTCCAGCCTTGGGTGCAGAGGCTCTCCCGGCCTTTGCGCTGACCTCTCTTGGCAGGGTACACAGGATTGGCAGTACTTGATGACCATCGTCAGCATTCCATCCCAATGGTAGAGCTCGCTTATCTTCGCGCATGTGGCACCTATCCCTCTGTGCCCTCCTGCTATACCATCGTGCAATGCTGCTATGATGTCCAACTGTCGGTTCCTTCCACACACAATCCGCTTGGGGTTCCCAACTTGCCGTTTTATAAACAAATGGCCATCTCTCACCACGTAGAGGTGCCTCAACTTCTGCGCCTTGTCGCTAGCATCCCTGTCCCTCATTTCACAGGATAGAAGTAGACCCAACTCAAGATAGATCCCATCGTATTCCTCCGCCCGGAACGCCTCCTTAATCTCTCCCTCCTCAAACTCATCGTCCTGGCTTTCAGGAATCAGGATTTCATTCTCCTCATGACTAAACGAGCCCCTCTGGTCGAAGTCCCCTTGCAGGAGTGTATTAGTGAGCAGATACAACCCTCCCATTAGCTGCTCATTCTCCTCTACCTGAGTAGGCCCTTCCTCTATCGTCCTCCTTTCTTCCACCAAGCCATGCGTCCCCGCCAGTGCCAACTTCATCATCCACTGAGTGTCCTTGCCTCCCCACTGATCTTCTTCCTGAAAGGGCTTAAGGACTAAGTCGGCCTTCCGCTCATATCCTTTTGGGATAGCTAACACAACTGGGTACTCGCAGCGCCCATTTGTTTATATGGAGTCGCACATCTTCTTCTTGATCCAGGAACCCGTCAACCAACGGGGTATCTTCAGTCGACCCCTGATCCGTACTGTCCTAATTGACACGGCTCAGACCATCAACTCTATTCTTATTTCTCGGGATCCTTCCAGTTCGAAGTTAAACATCCAAATGTATGTCAGCCATCGAGCGACGGTTGGGTCAGATGGTGTATAATTCTTCAAAGAGCAGGTCAGCGCCGTAGGGTCCACCCTCAATATAAATCTCCTGCCAGAGACGTAATTCCGGAAGATCCTTAGACAATGGAGTACCGCAAGCGTCTCCTTCTTAAACTGAGAGTAATTCCTCTTAGCCGTGTTAAGAGTACGGCTTTCGAATCTTAGCGGCCTCTCCTTTCCTTCGGCATCCGCCTGGATCAAAACCCCTCCCAATGCAGTTGGCCCGGCGTCTGTCTCGATGATGAACGGCTTTTCTTAAGTCCCCTCATAATTTGGCGCTCCAGCACCAATCCACCTTCCCTGAATTCTCCCTTCATCCTGGTCACTGCTTCTTCCTGGTCTTCGCCCCAAACCCACTCCTGGTCCTGGCGCACCAGCTTCCTTAAGTGCTCAGTCTTGGCGGCGAAATCTTTCACGAAGCTCCTCCAAAATCCGCAAGTGCCAAGAAAGTTTCTCACATCCGTTATAGTCTGGAAAGACACCGGCCACTCTAGGATTTTGTCTGTCTTCTTCACATCTGGCTTCCGGCCCTTCTCGTTGCAGACAAACCCCAGGATGGTGGCTTCTCTCATGCAGTGCTTGGACTTTGGCCCACTTGCAGTGAGGTTGTGCTCCTCTAGCAGACCCAAGACTCGATCGAGATCCTGGATATGCCTCCAAACGAAACGCCTCACCCTGGGCTGCACCTCGTCCTCCTCTTTCTCCTTTGGCCCTTTGACCGCCAAGTCATCGATATAGGGCTGAGTGATGTGCGGGCTGACTGTTTGCATGGCCCTGATCATATGTCTTTGCACCATTGCCACTGCATTCGTCCAACCCTGGGAAGCCACATTCATGTGGATTAGTCCCCTTGGCGTGTGCATCGCTGTCACCGGCCTATCGGGCGGGTACACAGAAAATTGATCATACCCGGAATAGAGGTCTATAAGTGATATTATAGGACTCCCCGCGCATGATTCTGATAGTGCATCTGCGTTTGGCAAACCTCTTGCATCTCGCACCGTTACTGCATTTAGTCGCTGCAGATCCTGTACCCACCGTAGCATCCCGTTTGGCTTAATAAAGCAGAACCAAGGGGAAGCATACGGACCGCTAGAATAACCGGCAACATGCATGCGCATCTTGCCATCCAGATAATCCACCACCATCTTCTCCTCATCGGGGTTTGGGTATCGCGCACCCCTTAGATTCCAGGGCTCGTGAGGGACGGTGTGGATCCAGATCATTGGGATCTTGTCTACATCTAGCCTCCCACGCTGATCATCATTAAAGGCGTATGCGCGATGCCTCTTCTTCATCAACTGCACCATCAGCATCCTTTCCTGAGGCGAGAGAAACCCTGGCTCCCCGACTATTAGCTTCTTTTCAGTTTCATCATTGCTACGGCATGGATCCTTCATTGCCTGCTCTTGCATCCGCCGTATCAACCCTCGCTCCCGCTCGTAATAAGCCTCCTCATCTTCCGTAACGAGCACGGGAACAGGGCGGCACTTCTTATCTATCGGTTTGTACCGCCTTTGGGCGCCCTGCTTGAGCCGTCCCCTAAAAAAGGTCGGCTTGTCGTTTGCGCCTATGCCATCGCAGACCCTTTTCTCCCCCCGGGAAGTCGGTAGATAAGCTCTACTTCTCCTGCCCGTGGGCTCTCCAAAACGTGCTCTCTTAATGCCTTGATGGACTTCGGGTCTGCCATCTCATGTGCCGCCATGATCTCCATAGCCTTGCTTACATCCATAAGGCTAAGTGACAACACTTCCGCCCCATCTTCCTCCTCAGGCTCCTCCGCGAGCCTCCGCCACTCGTTCTCCGATTCCACATAGGTGAACAAGTCGCGGTTAGGCCTATTCCGCTCGCTCCCTGGCCCCGTGTTCCGGCATGTGACAACTTACTTTTCCTGCCCGTGGGCTCTCCAAAACGTGCTCTCTTAATGCCTTGATGGCCTCCGGGTCTGCCATCTCATGTGCCGCCACGATCTCCATAGCCTTGCTTATATCCGTAAGGCTAAGTGACAGCACTTCCGCCCCATCTTCCTCCTCAGGCTCCTCCGCGAGCCTCCGTCGCTCATTCTCCGATTCCACATAGGTGAACGAGCCGGGGTTAGGCCTATTCCGCTCGCTCCCAAGCCCCGTGTTCCGGCAAGTGACAACTTCATAGTTCCCACAAGATGGATCACTCAGGAGCAATATCATCGTTCCGTCGTGCTTGTTGAAGATCAGGGTCTCCGTTCTGCACATGAACGATCTGCCCAGAAGGATGGGATGGTCCACATCTGGCATAACGAAGAAGCACGTTCTTGCCCACACCTTGCCAATCTCTATGATCACATTTGACGTGGTGCCGCAAAAAACTGCCTTGCAGTTGGCTCCGTGCAGCACGCCGTGGTCCGCACGGTCGATCTCCATTCCAAGCATGAGCGCATCTCTTTCCCTAATGATATTCATTTCAGCGCCCGTATCCATCATTGCCACGCATTTCTTTTCCTTTACTACCAAATCCACCAGCCCGCATGCTGCACACTTCCAGTCCATCCTTGTCCCAGCTTGTGTCGACCCCACTTCTCTGGGTAGGATGGCGCTCAAATGCACGTTGGGCATTAGCCTTCGGGACAATCGCCCTTTCAATTCCTCTCGGAGCCTTGGTGCGGACGCCAGAATATCTTTTAAGTTCATAAGGTCATTATGACCCTCAAGGAGCCGGTCCACCATCCTTTCCACGTCAAAGTCCTCCTCCAACCTAACGGTGTACTTTCTTTTCCTCGACACACCATCCTGTAGACCTGGCTCGGCTCTCTCTTGTGCCTCTTTTCTCTGCGCTCTCTGCTCCGTCCGCCGATCCTCCTCCTGACGGAATCTCCCATCCTCAGTGTCGTCATCCTCTTCCTCCTCTTCCTAGACCTCAACCACCTCCTTTCTACGCTCAGGCCCAGGTCTCTCCCATGGGGGTGCCTGACTCGGCGCTTGGCTTGGTGGCTGATTAGGGCCCGCCTTACTTTGGCTCCTGGTTTGAGTTGCTTGCGGCGCCCGCCCATGCGGGGTGGGCGGCCTGAACATCATTCCTGACCTGGGGCCGGACCCTACCAAGGCAGCCCCAGGACTACTCTGCTGTCCAGCTGCCGGCCCCGGCCCGGTCTCATAGAGGAAGACCTTTGGGAGGTCGGCTCTCCACCCTTGGACTTCATCACATAGCTCTTTCAGTTTCCGCTGGTACCTCCCCATTTTTTCTATTAAATCCTCCATCCACTCCAAGGTGGTTACGACCGGCTCCCTCTCATCCTCTCTCTCCTCGTCATCTGAGTCAACAATTATCGGTTCTTCCTTTACGGCCTTGGTTTTTAATCGTTGCGTAACCTCTTCACTATCCCCCGTGATCTCTTCGATTCTTATGGCCGGGTCTTCTCTCTCCTGCCACATTCTAAACATGGTCGGGGCGGTCGATGGTCCTGCCGCTGCCCGCCTAAGGGCCTCCTGCCTGATCCCTCCCGAAGTTTTGGGGTCAATGTGTTCCCCCCACTTGTCGTATATATCTCCATCCATACAAGAGGAAATCAGGCCCGCAAGCTCATCATCCCTCCTTTGCTGGCAGAACCGAATTGTGTGGCCTACAATGCCACAATGCCAGCAGGTCACGTTCCGCTAGTCAAAGCGGTGTCTCCCATACCCTTGGCGTCCTTGCTGACTACCCTGGTCACCTTGGCCCTAGCCCCCTTGGCTGTTCCATCTACTGCCACGTCCCCCTCCATTCCGGCCTCGTCCGCCACCTCCTCGGCCTCCTTGTCCTTGACCGCCATTGCCCTGTCCTCCTTGCCCTTAGCCTCCTCCTCCTGCCACACAAGCCTGGGATACTTGTTGTGAAGGGGGAGGCTGGGTCGTGAATTGGCCTTGCGTCGCCGGGAAACTTGGCGGCCCTGCGCTCGTTGACGGCCCTGAGAAAGGAATTAGTTGTCCAGTATGGGTTTGACTCCCTCCACATGAGGTACAGTGACCATAGCTAGTCCAGGGCGCCGCTTGACAATATGGTACCCAATGTCCGCAGGCCGGGGGCGGCCCCATTGGTGCCGGCCCCGTCGATACGGGCGTGGTTGCGGCGGCTACTGGAGGTGCAGCAATTGCCTGAGGGGCCTGTCCTTTGCCAGACCCTTGGCCACTCTGCAACAAATTGCGTTGCTTCCGCTGGGCCTTGGTAAGGACTTGTGACCCCGTCTCCTCCCCACCGTAATCCTCTTGCCCGACGCCTTCATCCCCCACCTCTTTCCCTCGGCCTTGGACCACGGCTACCGCCTTTCTCTCACCTCGGCATCCTGGCCATAGCCTAATGTCGCAAGTACATCAGTGATGATCCTTTTTACCCCCGGGGTCCCTGATGCGGTAGCGTCCCTTTCTTTCCTCTTCCTCCTTTGCAGGCGCATCTGGTGTTGCTCTAACTTGTCCAAACTCCCATCCTCCACTCCCTTGTCGATGGTGGCCCAAGTAAGCTTTGCGCTGCCTGCTCCATGACTCGTCAGTTCGGCTGCCTCTGACCCAGTGAGCAGCCCCAAAAAAATAGCGCACTACCTCTCCTCAGAGATCTCGTGAACTTTCCTTGCCTTCTTCTTAAACTCTTGTACGAAGGCCCCTATCGTGGTAAAGTCATCCTTGTTCATTCCCTCAAGATCTGAGATAGTAAGCAACCCATCACGCAACCGATACTTGCGCAACATGTTCTCCCAAAATCTTGCCCAACTGCCATGGGCGGCATCCACAACCTTATGTACCTCCTGATGGTGCCTATGAAGTACGTACCTCATGATACGCTGGAATTTCACCTCATCTGACAATCCCACCATCGCCTGCTCCACCAGGTCTGGCCAGTCAAAGACCCTTTCCCCATCAAAGTGGAAGGTCTCAACCCTCGAAAGATTACTTGGGGTCTTCTCATGTCGATCTAGGGCTGCGATGAGGTCCTCGAGGGTCAGGACCCTTCCGGCACCACCATCCTCCGGCATCTTGGTAGGCCTCCTTTTCCAATTCCCTGTTAAGAGAAAACCAAAGACACTCACCTACTCAGCATCATACTTCAACCTAGTCTAACCCGCATCTCCCACCTAGCCTCACCCTCGACATGAGTATTGCCACCCTTCACGTTCTTGCTAGGACCGGGCAGACAACCAAATACACATATACCGGTACTAACTTCCCCTTTTTATACTTAGTCCCTCGTCACTTACCTTTTACTTCAGTCACACTTATCACTCGTAACCGGATGTCGTTCCACCAGGGACAACAGTAGGTTTCCGTTATCCCCGGCAACAGCGCCACCTGTTGAGCGCATCGGTCCGCCACCGCTCGTGGCAGCCCGGGAATCTCTCGGCCGCGTCACGCAAGAGTTGGATCAACCTCGTCACGAACATACACGTGGAGCTTCTTTAGGCCGCTCCGGCTGAGTGCACCAGCCATACCTCTCGCGAACCCCTACGACAGGATAGGGCCTACGCGAGGCACAACTTACCTCCACCTTAAGGGAGCTGTCACCTCCCTTCGGTGGGCGTATCCCCACCGAGCTACCAGTCCACAGTACGAAAGCTACTCAATTGCAATCGCAGAGGTGGACCAGCCGAGGACGTTTCTCGTTCGCTGTAGCATAGGGGGTACGCGCGGTAATATGCCTATCGGACCCGCACGCGAACCGGCATCTTGGGGGGCTGAGGTCCCAAGCGCGGCGCGACGTCGGTCGACTAGGATGCATCCCACACACCGCGCGCACACCACTTTACGAGCACACACACACACAAAAAGAAATAAAACACATACACGCATACTTACGAAGCGACACAAGGCGAACAACGCGATAATGCTCCTAGTCCCTTGGTAGCCGACCCATAACTTTTAGTGCAGAGATCGGATAGGCGTCGCGCGCGGGACTTTAATATAAACTGCGCGGACGCAGGGCTAACTCATATCGACTCACAATACAAGCGTACGCAAGCAGTCACAATGATGGCGGGCTATGTAGTACCCATACTCACGTGGCAATCGTTAATCTCGAGTGTCGCGTTCGACACTCAAGTGTCGGCTGACAAGCGCCTTGAGGGGTAATCTCTCGACGCCAGACAACCGCCATGTGCGGTTGAAGACCACACCCTCTTCTGCACCCTGTGCAGAGGGGTTGAATAGACAGCTTTTAGGTTGTCGTGGCAGTCGAGAATGAAGGAGTTTGACTTTGACGGCTGCCACGGACTACGACGTCCAATTATGGAAGCGCAAAGAGGAACTCACCCCAACTCTCATTAGTTGTTGGCCTCCTAGAAATAGAAGGGGGTGGGCAAGCCCAAAACGACGTGCGCGCGGAGAAGGCCCGGTATCCTACTATGGGCTACCCGGCGTCCGGGATAACGAGGCCCGTATGTGGGCTCCCGTAGGCCGACAGGGACTAATCCTCCGCCCACGTGCCACTTCACGTTACCCAAAATCCCAAGTTTATTGGCCGCGTCGCGCTCGTGGTCTCGCCTCCTAACCCATAAGTCTTTTGATGTGGGATGCGACGAGTGCCGTCACTGCCGCGCGCGCAAATTTAGTATAAGATCGCGAGGGCGCTGATCTTACACATACCATCTCGCTATGCAGCTCTACGCGGGTAACCGTGATGACGGCGCACTATGTAGTGCCCATACCCAAATGGCCTATTTTGAGTCATGCGGTCGCTCTCGACGCTCAGGCGTTGGCTGAACTGCGCGCCACAAGGGGGCAACCCTTTAGTGGGCGCAAGACCGGCATGAGAGTCTTACCGCCTTCAGCACCCTGAGGTGTCCCAAAGGGTGCGGGGTGAGACGGCCCTAAGGGCGGGAAGGGGTTTGGAGTGGTGGTGAGTTATCTGGCGCACCACCAGTGGCCCGCTGACCCTTCCACCCTAAACTTTATCGTTCCACCAAGGTAATTCCCAACAAGGAAACATATATATATAAATCTATATATAGGGGGGCTATATTTATGTGACGATCACTTCTCACAATCATAGTGGGTCCCTTCCTAGCCATACATATACGCACGACCGCAAGGCAGTCCAACAAAAACCCCAAGCCACTAAGCATACCTGCAATCACATCAAAAGTTAGATAAGAGTCCACACACTACACGGAGTCAACCCCAACCAGTTCCTATACTCATACCCCTCGCTTTAGCCATGCAAGCCCCAACCTCCAGCCAATCAACCTTAGTTAAATACTCGACACCTTTGTTAAATGGCCATTCAATAAAAGCCCGCGTGAAACCTTAACAAAACAGAAAATCACAAGGACCGAAGCCTTTTAGGTTGAGTATGGGAAGCGAGGTGGAATTGAGTCGCGAACCGACGAATCGGCAACCGACCTGTTATCAATGATAACAACAGGTGAC
>BFEA01000332.1:1832212-1857212 GCA_003427395.1 Chara braunii | reverse complement strand
GTCCCTTTTCATCATTTTTCATCATTCTTCTCTTTCCTTAATTCTGCCGTTGGAAATAATAAATTAACCGTAGGTTCGTCAAAATTAAATTCCAAGAAAAATATAAATAAATAACCGATTTCGTTTTGTTTCTTTTCCCTTTTACCATTTTTAATCTTTTTCTATGTTTTTAATTTCATTATCGGAAACATAAAGTAAAAAGGGAAYTCCCCCTAAGATTAAATGTAGTGAAAAATGAAGAAAATAAGGAATATTGTATTTTTCTCTGTTCCCCTCCTGGTCTTAATCTGTTTTTTTTATTTTTAATTATGGTACTAAAATAGACAATATTTTGAGGCCTCATTTCGGCCCCGGGCGTCTGCCGCCAAAATGTTGCGGCGAGGTCAGTTTCCCCGATCCCTTTCCGCGGCAGGCCAATCCGAATCTAACCCTCTGGACGGCCAGAATTGACAGTCCCTAGATGCGTCGGGGGTGGCCATCCATCTCGCCATCTTTGAGGGTTACTCTTAAGATCCAGTGCGCCCAAAATCAGGGACACCCTGAGTTCTTATAATTTGTGCTGCCCGGTCAGACCAAAGTACCGTAAAAACACGGACTCACCCTTGAGCCTAAGTCCCAAAACTGCCATTTTCAGGCGGCGCACTACTTGTGGCCGCCTGACAACGTGCCTTAAGATATACACAAACAGGTTGCACAACTACTTCTCTCTTCTTTGGGCATGTGACTAGACCATTCTAGTCGCCCTAAACTGTTTAATATCCAAAATTTACTAACTTTCTGACTTTGTTCTCAAAGGAAATGAAAATATGGGCAGGGGACTGAACCATTCGGCTTGGAAACAATGTTCAACTTGCCCATATTATTTTCAATTATACTCTGTATTTTTCCTTCTCTTCTTAGTGATATGGCATAGCGCTGGACCATTCGGCTTGGAAACAATGCCCAACTGCCAGTTCACATGCAAATATAAGTAAAATACTTTCTTTTATACTCAGGTTGTACTTATGTGCGTGGTTTTAAGGCTAAGCCATTCAACTTAGAAACAATGCTCAGGCTTATACCGCAATCCTCCCTCAGAACAAAACAAAAAAAAAACCTTCACATTAGGCAACCCTCATAAAGTTAACATGGCAACCAGGCCATTCAACTTTGAAATAATGCCTGACCCTTAAAAAAACAACCAAATAAACATAGCCCTGGGCCATTCAGCTTAGAAACAATGCCCAGTCCTTGGTTGACCCGATAAAACGGATGCAGTCTGCCTTCTTCCCACCTTCCCCCTATTCACCCCTTAGTCTGCTTTCAACCAAAAATGAAGATGAAACTTAAACTTTACTCTCATGCATTCCTTCCATTCAATCTAATTATATCCTGAAAGAAGGCAAGATCATAAGGGCAATCTCATGCATACATCAGTCAAACTACAGGGACATAGTCAACAATGGGTATAGTGGGGTCATACAGACAGACGAATATATACCTGATAGTTCCCTGCCTCCAGAACCTCGCCTAGGTTCCGGCAGGGCTCCCGCAATCGGTGGGCAGACTCCCCACAGAGTCTTGTTGCGGTCCTACAGGTTGCAATCCCGCCTACCGCCTTCCTCTCAGATTAGGACTAGACTAAGATTAAGAAAGACAGAATGAGGGGTTTTAGACGGTCGAGATATAAGAGAGGGACAGACTCAACTCCCAGGAGAGGGCCTTGTAATCTTCAGTCTCCTGAGGGTCCCGCAATGATGGCCAAAACGCAGCTGCAGCTTACACAGTCTGCTCGTACAGCTCCACCAATAACGCCCTAGGTGTCCAACGGCTCAATACCCAGCTGCTAGTCAAGAGGCAGCAATCCCGCAAACCGAACAAGTGTACAAGACCGCAGTCACGCTACAATCCCTCAAGTCTGAGGCGCAACATGACAACGTCCGAGTTCAGTAAAAGGAGTGGCCACTTCACAATAACAGCTAGATACCCAATAGCGGTAAACTCCGAGCTCATGGAAACCGTTGTTGCCGCAAATAGAGTCAGAACCAGTCCTTTTGGGCGAGTAAAGCTCGGTAGGGGATCTTATAGCAATGAGAGTCACGGGACGCAGAAAGACCTCCATGTAGCCGCAAACAAAGTACACCCGGATATCAGTTGAGCTAAGTTCAGCCGAGGCCAGGTAAACATCTAGTCTGCAGTCCACCTTGTTTTGTTCGCACCCACCGGTAAGTGGTCAAGCCCCGTCGTCACTCCACCGTTAACTCAGTCTGCAGCAAAGGCACCGACCAACAGGTAACTCCCCAACCTCATGGCTCCGCCACTTCGACTGATCAGTCGAGCAGAATCGACACGAACTCACTCTTCAGAAGGCACGGAATGCGCCGTTCCTAGCTCGTGGCTCGTTTTTTACTCCTACCGCACAACGGGCAGCCAACAAACTTACCGACAGGTGAGTCCCCACCTTCTTTGTTCCGATGGGATAGACCCAGCCCCTACTAGTGGCAGTTCGTGACTTTGCCACCTACTCCGCTTTGCTTCCACACGTCGGGACGGCAACAGCTCACTCCGCTGGTAAGTCTTCCACTACCGCTAACTCTTGCTGCTGCGTCCAATCAAAGTGGCGGTGACTTCAAAGAGACCGAACGACGCTAGCCCGACTGGGCGGAGTAGCTGGTACTACGGGCGCAGCTGCGAATCGGGATCTCTGACAAAAGGACAGTCAGGCACTCTCTCTCTATACTCACTCCATCTAGTACCCTTCTTTAGCAACACACCTGGCCGTGTAGCAGGGCCCAACCAGGTGCGGTGGGAGACGAAAGGCCGAGGGCAGGATGAACAGCAATCAGCAAAACTCTTACTCCGTTGTCCTGCTCGCTGGGATACACAGCACACCGGCTAATCAGGTAAGCCGGTACCCTCGCAGTTCGTCTCCCGCTGCTCCTTCCATCATCAGAGTGAGCCAAACCCGAATGAATCTGCCGCGGAGCATGCCAGATGCATCGGTCACTAGCTGCAGTCACCCCGATACCCGATAAGTATGTCGTGTGGCATGACGCCCTCATCGAGCGGACCGGCGAGTATGACGAACAGGCCTAATTTTAGTCATAATTTTTACGTTCAAACACCGCCGGGCTGGAGGCAACGACCTCGTGTATTAACAATTGAGTCCTGAACGAAGAGGATCGTCACGATCAGCGGAGAAGGCAATCAACGTGCACAACTTTCCGACGACCCTCCGACACTCACCAAACGTGTTAAACGAAATGAATCTTCCCTCAGAAATTGGGAAGGTATGTCGTCACTCCAAGTCTCCCTTCCTGCCTCGAAGCTTCAGCGCACTAAGTCTTACCTTTCTCTACTAACTCTCTTTCTACTCCCTTACTTCTAAAACTAACACCGTCATTGGTCTGGCCCACCCAAAAACCTATGGAAACGCCTCTCTTCTTGCCAAATTTCATCCATAAATGAGCATGGAAATGTTTGTTTTTCCTTCTTCTTCTCCCTTCCTGCCATAACTTCGCGCACTCTCTTCTTTATCTAACTCTAATTTTACTAACCTATCACTTATTCTGACCTCACCATCCGCCTCGCGCTGCCTCGAAACCCCCAATTTACATCCCCACTCTGCCGATTTCATGGAAAATCGAGTGGGCTACGACTTTTCCTCTTTCTGCTTCCGCTCGCTCCTACCATCGCCCGCACGTGGCCTTTCCTTCCTACCTCCTGCTACACTTCACCATTCGTCGTTCTGCACTCACCATTGGACTCGCCTTGCCTAAAAACCCCCATCTAGCACCTTTCCCCAGTAGAAACTGGTGAGGAACGGATGAGCTATAAGCTCATGAAAGCTCATGAGTTATAAGCTCATCCCTTCGCCATGCCCGCTTTCTTCCATATCGTTGCTTTCTCCCCCGTCCGTATGCATCCTGCGCAGAATCCGGTCCCGGTTCACCCCCCTTTTTTTTCTTTTTTTTGCTTTTCCTTTTTTTGCCTCCGTATCCGTCGCTTTCTTCCATCCTTCTGCACTTTCCCACCGCCTATCTTCTTCCACTGCACCTCGCCCACTACCTGCCTAACAATGCCCGACCGCTCGTCCTTACCTGCCTGCACCCGGCACAGTACGTGGTCCGGATTCCTTCTCCTCTCCTGGCTCCTTTCTCCCTGATGCTAGCGCCCGCTGCCCCCTCTGGCTCCCTTCTCCGCTGGTCCAACAGTGCCCGCTGCAGCAGCCCTCCCCGCTGCCTTAGAGGCTCGCCACACAAGCTGTCGAATGTCAAAAATTTTGGACAGGTGTCAGAAATTTTTCGACAGGCCATCGGTCGACAGTTTCCCCCCTCTTCGCCACACAGCCTGTCGAGGGGCGAGGCTGTCGAAAGACGTGAAGAGCACTTTCGACAGGTGCTGTGTGGCGACGGAGGTCGCCTGTCGGGAGTTGTTACGCTGGCGCGTTTGGCCTTGTGGAACCGGTTCCGCGCGGCGCATCGGCGGAACCCCGGCGGATGGAAGGGCAGGGGCGGCGGGCAGTTTTTCGTGGCCTGTGGGGACTTGAATTTTCCATGTACTTTGCCCGAGAAGTCGGAAATGGGGTCGCGAGTGCAATGCCCCTCCTGGACAGGCCCGGCGTCGAAGCGGAGAGGGAGCGGGGACAAGGGGCAGGGCCGGCGGGCATCGTTTTCCCTGTATCTGCCTCGAAAACTGGTATCAAAACGGTGCGTGGTGCTTGCAGACAGCTCGTGCCATGGCGCCACACCAGCCAGCCCTGCCCAAGTCCGGCGGTGTACGTGGCCATGTTGCTGCGGAAGATTCGTCCCTGTCTACCATCGGGAGGGAAACTTCGAAAAGAAAAAAAAAAAAAAACATGCCGCGCAAGGCTCCGCCGGCCCGCCCAGTCCGCGAGGACTGCCAAGCATGGGCAACAAAAATGAGATGAATAGACCGCCAGAAGTGGGCCAGAACCACATTTCCAATTCGGCCTGTTACCGAGCCCCTGCCCTGCTGTGCGCTGCTCCACCCCGCGTGCGCGCAAGCGGGCCACCGCGAAGGGACCAACCGAAACAAGAAGTCGACTCGGTTTTCGACAGCCACTTTCGACGACGCGACTTCACACAAGGACAAAAACGACACGCCTGTCAGGGATTTGGCCCTGACAATGGGAAATGGGAGGCGTTTCTCGACAGGTCGGCGGCGCACTGTCGAACGTCCTTGAGCTGCAGGCAGGAGGAAACTCGAGTTTCAACACGGCTGTCGAAACCACAAACCTGACACATGTCGAAAAAATTCTGAAACAAATTCCGTCGACAGTATGTGTGGCGATGCAAAACTGTCAAAAACTCGGTTTTTGACAGCTTGTGTGGCGAGCCTCTTAGTGTCGGTCAGCCTTTCCTCTAGCACACGCCGCCCTGCTGCACTATCTGCCCGCTGCCTGCGCATGCATCCGGCGCCGACATCCGTCCAGGTTCGTTCCACCGTCCCCACTTTCCCCTACTGCCCCGTCACTCGGCCGCGACCAGCATTCGCGGGATTATCAGATAGCCACACTCTACGAACAGCGGTGCGCGCAACGAGCTACTGGTCGCCTTGGCCCACAGTCGGATACCACCACTTGCCAAAAAAAAAAAAACCGTATCGAAAGCGAAGTGCCCCGCCTTATCTCTGCACCAACAAAAGAGAGAAGCGAATGCACCACGCATCCGACGCGCTGGGGCGGACCGACAACCCCCACCTGTGCACGTTGCCGCAAAGGGAACACCCCCCTTCCTTTTTCCACTGCCCGACAGCCCCTGTTGCTGTAGGCAAAACCCGAGGGACCAAGGACGATAGCCTTCACAACCTACAACCTAAACCCAGCGGAACCACAACGCACCGCGACCCGTCACGACGTGCAACATACCGGGACCTCAGCATGGGGGACGGCGGCCTTCTGGCACAGCTCGTCGGACCCTTGTCGGGGCCTAATACCCCGCCTTCTGGTCTCAACGGGCCTGCCCCCACTCAAACCTCTCGCATTGGACCGCCAGTGACCGGCCATATATCCACAACTGGCCCCATGCGGCTTCTTTCCGCCTCGCGGGCTGATTTCCCACCGGCTCGTACGCACGTTGAACTCCCTGGCCCGCGCCTCAAAATAGTTAAGGTAAGTATTTTTTGCCCGCACCCGTAAGTCAACGGAAAGGAGGCACGGCCATTAGGTCCGGCATTACGTCCAGATTATGAGAAGTGCCAAAGGCTAAAAATACAACTATAAAAAATAAAAATGAACGCCGCGTGTCCCGCTGGCCCAGGACGATGCGCACACCCAGACTGTGCAGGGTTGCGTCGTGCCGTTAATACCTCGCGCGCGCCGCTCACCCTGACTAGGACCAAAGCTCTCTCTCGCGCGCCCGCTGTTAGACGGGCGAAGCCACGCTCACGTGACTTGCAGAAGACATGCCAAATACCCTTGTAAGGGTACTTGCCAGTGGTACGACACCGCGCCCTACAAAAAGGCAGCTCCAAAAGGAATTGCGCCAAGTAGGGCCTGTTGGATTCGATCACAAGATCAGCACAGTAGAAGTTTGACATGGTAACCTACTGGGCTAGCTCCTTTTCACGAAAGCTAAGCCTGTTACTCTTCTATATGAAGGGTAGCAGCCAGCAGGCTACCCAGCCACGACCAAAGGCAGGCCTTGTCGGCTTCCTTTCCCAATGCCAGCTACGCCGCTGTCGGTATGGCGGCCTCCTGGTCCCGCAGCTCTCACGCCGCCGCCCACTCATATGGTGCCGCGACCATCCCTTTTAGGCAGCGGATACGGCGTTGGCCTTTCATACGGAGTAAACCCCGCGGCACAACAAAACAAATCCCCTACTTTCTTCGCGTCGTGGTCCTATACCCGGCGTGCTCACCTTTCTAGCTAAGTTAGGCCCTGAATTGTGCGCCTTATCAGCCACACGATATTGGTAGAGTAAGTTTAATTTTAACATTCCCTTTTCCGCACGTTTCTGTGACTTTGATAAAAAACGAAGCATTGTCGTTCACATCCGTTACCCCCGGACGCCACACGCTTCCGGACTAATGTCTGAAAAATTTTCGCATCTCAGTCATAAATCAGGTTTGAATAAATGTTTTGGCAAATATTAGTCTCATCAAGTCCTTCAACTCAACAAAACAAGTCGAACAACGTCCGATGTTCAAAAGCCCCGGCAAATACCTTGTCAGGGTATTTGCCCCGACAGCATTCCCCAGCTTCATTGAATGATGTCCCCGCCATTCACCCTATATTAATCAATAATATAGGATTGTCTGGATTCTTACGGAACTCTTCTGAACAAAATCTCTTTCAATCGAAAAATAAGCCGCAGCTTATAACCAAAATCCGAGTTATTGCCTCAGTAATCTAAAATTCAATCATCCTTGATTGGAATGGTACCAGATATAGTCTCTGGCAAGCCTTTCACCAAAACTTGAATTTATACCAGATCAAATTCCGGAATTACTAAAACATTCAAGAAACTTTTGTTTAAATGGTCACAGCATCATCCCACTGGCGGCAACTCTAAACATCTTTTAGTGTTTTAGAATGATACCGGAAAAAGCCTTCGGCTAGCCTTTTAAACCCCAGTCGGTTAATATTTTCATTTATCTAAAAGAGTCAGGTTTAACCCCCTGACGGGTCTTTCAAAATAAATAACCTCCTGGGCGGCCCAGACAGAATTTGAACCAACCATTCATGAGAGAAACCATTTATCAAAAGTCATCATCCAGGTTTTGTATCCCACTCCAATTACGAGTCATCACATATTATATTTTTCCTGTATGCATCGAGGAGTGGTGTAATCCTCAAGGGATAACATCTCGACGTTAAGCCCCACTTTAGACTCGAGCCTCACCACCTTTCCTCTGATTCCGGTATCATGTGTTTGCTGGTTTTCTACTCGCGAGGTTGAACTACCCTTTCTCTATGACCTAGGCTGGTCAGACTCGGTCATAGAGGCGAGGCGACCCCATTCGTCACAAGGCCAAGGTGACCACTTTTTTCCCCATGGCGAGCGACAGTCGTCATCTCACCAGCAAGATTCCAACAATCACAATAATACCTTCCTCCCTTTCAATGATAGTGTAACCACCCTCCTTAAAAAGAAAAAGTGACAGCATCCCACTTTGGACTAGGAACAAAGTTCCGACGCAGGCCTCACTACCATCTACGGAGCTCACTGCATCAGGACTCATCATAATATGATAACTAAAAACATTACGAAAGTTCTAGGTCATGATAAATAATTGCAGTACATGCCTTTGTGAATAACTTACATAGTTATCCCACAAGTTATATAATGCAAATTACATACCATTATCCTAGAACTTTTTACAACGAAAAATATACATAAAGTAACATACATTTTTTTCGCAGGGAGTTCCATAACAATCTAGTCCAAAAATATTCATAAATCAGCATTGCATCGCATTACATCGAAAAAAAGTGATAAGCACTCATCCAAATTTTACAAATCAAAAGATTTTTAGTACATTCGCAAAAATCACAACACAATTTTACGAACAGAAACCGTAAAAGTTATTAATTATCACAAAATACAGAATCCAAAATTAAATCCAAATCTCAGAAGTTCAAAGTTACAATTCCCTTATCTGGCCTCGAGACTAGTCAGTCATTATTGATCCCAAAAGAAATAAAAGAGAAAACGCAGATCTTAAAAAAAAAAAAAAAAAAATCAAAACCCCTTTATTAAGTCATTGGAATAAAATTTCTCAAATGCGATCCCGACACCCAATTTCTACCTAGAGACCCATCCATCTCCTCGATCTCATAAGCCCCATGCTCAAATTTCCTAATAATACGATAGGGCCCCAACCATCGGCTGCCCAATTTTCGAGACCATTGTTTTTGCAAGGACGAGTCATAAAGAAGTACAATATCCCCGACTTCCAACGGTTCCTTACGAATATGAGGTCCCTTATCCCATCTTTCCTTGTCGGCCTGTCTACTTTCTGCAGTAGAGACAGCGGCCTCCTCAACCCTTTCCTAAGTGATCATCACTTGTCTCGTTCTCAATTCCAACAACTCTTCCGTTGAAAGTTTCGTTTTCACATCCTGCTTTCGTCAAGTGGTTAGAAAACTTTCGATTGGAAAAGTTGCATGTCGGCCAAACCATAATGTGACTGGAGCGTATCCAGTTGTCCGTTTTATGGTGATATTCTCAACAAACAATGTCGTTCTCATATATATTGGTCATCTCGATGGATCATTTCTGCACCATTTTGCCAACAAATTTGTTAGAGTGGCATGTCCACGCTCAACTGGTGCATTGGTCTGGGGATGTGCTCTTGTAGTCTAGCTAAAGCTTACTCCAAGTTTTTTCAAAAGTGCCTGCACCTTCCTTGCCCGAAACTCACCACCTCGATCCATGACAATTTCCCGGACAAACGGGTACCGAAGATCATATTCCTCGATGCATTCTGCTAAAACATGCCCAGTACGCTCGTGAATGGCATAGCCATCAACGAACCCAGTCAAATTATCCTTTGCATTGAAGATATATCTGTACCTATTAATCGCAGATGGCATAACCAATAGATCAAGGTGTACTACTGCTCTTGGCTCAGCCACATAGCGTGGATTAAGAGGTTCAACAAAATGCAAATTAGATCGCTTTTGGCAAGGAAGACAAGAGTTACAGCAGTCATTTACCATCTTGTTTATTCCTTCCCAAAAGCAAAGATGTTGAATATTTTTCAAAGTGACTCGTGCCGATCTATGTCCGTATGCGACCCCATCATGCAAAGCTGCAATTACGTAAAGTTGTCGCGCAATCCCACATACCACTCTTTTCGGAATACCATCGTTTAATTTTTTAAGGAGATGATAATATCGTACAAAAAAATCCTTACTCTTCTGGCGAACAACTGGATCCACCTCATCTTCTTTCAACTCATCATTCAACCACATTCTCATAAATCTATACTCCCCATCATATTCTCCTTCTCTGAAAGCTTCTCTGATCTCATTGCCTCCGGCTTCTGTATTCATCATTTTTAGGCAGTCCTCGTGAATTAGAGAATTCACAAGGAATGACATCTCCCCAACAGTTATGAAAGTCTAATCAGCTTACTCGTGCTCATACTCAATTGCCAGTGGCTCCTTGATAAGCTCGACTTCATCAGATAATGTCAAACTCATCATTTGCTCTGATGTCTTTTCACCCCATATGTCTTCCTCAATGAAAGGTTCCCCGATCACTAGCTCAGGCTGCACCTGATGGAAGCTAGGAATATCCCAAATAGTTTTCCCAGGTCGAGCAACTACATCCGCTAAGTAAGTATACGAATTGATACTTAATTGCGACTCTTCTACCTCCACGAACCCATCCACAGGGACTGAATCCTCGGCCTGATCCGTCGATGAGTCCCAATCAACACGACTCAACCCATCTGCGCGATTCTGAGTGTCTGAAATACGTTCAATTTCAAAATTGAACATCCAAATGTATGTCAGTCATCGAGCAATGGTTGGATCGCAAGGAGAATAGTTCTTCAACGTTTGAGCCAGAGCCGTATGATCGACTCGTAGAATGAACCGCCTGCCAAATACATAATTTTTTAAGATACGCAGACAGTGAAGCACGGCAAGAGTTTCCTTCTTGACCTGGGAGTAGTTTCGCTCAGCAATATTCAGAGTTTTGCTCTCGAATCTCAATGGCTGCTCTCGTCTGTCCCCATCCTTTTGGACAAAAAATCCTCCCAAAGCGATAGGGCCTGCATCAGTCTCGATGATGAAAGGACGACCTTCAGCATCATTAAAATAAGGAACTCCCAAAATTAGACCGCCTTCTCGAAATTCGACATTTATATCCTCAACGGTCGCTTGCTGCTTCGGTCCCCATTCCCAGATCTTATTCTTGCGTACTAATTTCCACAAGTGTTTCACTCTCGCTGCGAACTTACGGATAAAAATACGTCAAAATTCGCAAGTTCCAAGGAAGCTTCGAACATCGATAATAGATCTGAAGGGAGTCGGCCACTCCAAGATCTCATTCGTCTTTTTGGCATCTGGCTGACGACCCTTTTCGTCACAAAGGAATCCCAGTATTACTGCCTTCCTCATGCCATGCCTTGATTTAACCCCACTAGCAGTGAGGTTATATTCCTTCAGTTTCCCAGAACCGTTTTCACATTTCTGACGTGTTCCCACACGAACTTTCGAACGTCAGGTAACACTTCAGTCCCCTCCTTGACTTGAGGTCCTGGGATGGCCAAATCATCGATATATGGAGAGGTCACGTCCGGACAGAGCGCCTGCATGACTCTCATCATATATCTCTGCATAATTGCCACGACATTTGTCCAACCCTGTGGAGCCTCGCACATATGAAGCAGTCCCCGAGGAATATGCATCGCCGTCATAGGTCGATCCGTTGTGTACAGCAAGAACTGATCATACACTGAATACAAATCAATTAGGGTGATGATGAGCCTACCTGCACAAGATTCTGGGAGTTGGTCGACGTTCGGAAGTCCGCCTGCATCTCGGACTGTCACAGAATTCAATTTCTACAGGTCATGAACCCATCGCAAAACACCGTTCTGTTTGATAAAACAGAACCAAGGAGACGCATATGACCCACACGAATAGTCAGCCACTTTGGTCCGAACCTTACCATCAAGATAATCAACCACCTTCCAGTGATTGTCCGGATTCGGATATCGTGGACCTTTTCCATTTCATGGCTCATGCGGTACCGTATGAATCCGGATCATTGAAATCATATCGACGCCCAACCTTCCACGCTCATCATCATCAAAAGCATAAGCCAAATGAATTTTCTTCATAACGTCGATAAAAAATTGGGTTTCCTCCTTAGTGAGGAGGTCATCCTCTCCAATAATCATCTCCTTGACCCTGTCATCTGTCAATCGACACGGCCCCTTCTCACCCTTCTCCTTCAATGTTCTGATCCACTCGCGTTCTTCCTTATAATACACCCCATTTTCCTGAGTGATCAGAACTGGCACTGGTCGCGCCTTCTCTCCTGAGTCTCCTACTTTCTTATACTTTCTTTTTGACCCAACGTTGAACTTTCGTCCCCTAAAAAAAACTCTTTCCTGGCCGATGGCAGAGATTCCTCCACACGAGAATCATTTGGCCGGTAAACGAGATGCATGGTCACCGCACCCCGTTCGTCGGCCACAACCTCCACCAGAGTCTGTACCAGGCTTGGATCAATCGCAGGGTGGGTTGCTACAAAATCGATAGCCTGGGAAATTTCTGGCAATGTCAACGAAAACTCCTCAGGATCTCCTTCTTCCTCAATCGCCTTTTTCTCCCTCCTTAACTTCTTGGACTCCGAGAAGGTATATGATTCGGGATTTAGCCGGTTTCTCGAATTTTCTGGCCCGGTATTCGCGTATTTTATTACTTCATAGTAGCCGCAAACTAGATCGCACAAAGCTACAAACATGGTGTCGTCATGTTTGTTGAAGATTATGCTTTCCGTGCGATACTGAAAAGATCTTTCCAAAAGCACTTCGTGCTCAACCTTTGGCAAAATATAAAAATACGATATCGCCTTTACCTTCCCGACCATGACCATTACGCCATTGGCCATACCGCAAAATGGAGTTGCCCCACTGACTCCAACCAAAAATTTAAAATTATTGCGATTGATCTGTATTCCAGCTTCAATCGCATGTTTCTCTCTCATGATGTCCATCTTGGCTCCGTCATATGCAAGAGCAGAAAATTCTCCACAACCGATTTGAACTTTTATGAGACCAGTGGTCACACATCGCCAGTCCATGTTTGTCCCAGGAGGCGCCCAGTTAGCTTTCAGAGGAATAATCTCACTTAGCTTAACTATCATGACTTTCTTCCGAGTTATACGCTGCTTAAATTTCTCGCGAAGCTTCGACGATACAACAAGAATCTCCTTCAGGGTAACCAAATCGCGCTAGCTTTCCAGAATGCGATCCACAAGTTGTTCAAAATCAATCCTTTTTTCTACAGGGATCGTGTACACATTTTTCTTTTTGCGAGGTTCCTCTTCCGAGACCTTAGCCTTCCCTGCTTCCGAATCCTTCTCCATAGCTCTTTGCTTTGCTAGCAGTTCATCCTTTGCATGCAATTGTTCATCCTCCTCCTCATCATCCCCTTCCTCTACTTGAATAACTTCCTTCTCCTGAGGTCCCTTTGAACTTTCTCCTGGAGGCTGGCGCAGACTGCGATTATGAGGTCTTCCTTCCCTTTCGCGTTTGTACCATAATAGTCAGTGTCCCTCGCTTGAGTACAGGTCAGGACATTGCCATTGGTCGATCCATCGGCATCACTTCAGGCGCCGAAGTGGCCGCAGGTGCTGACCCATCCTGACCCTCGTTATCCCAACCACCAAAAAGGAACACATTCGGAAGGTTTGGCCAAACTTCTTCTATGTCAACACATAACTAAACAATGGAGTCCCGACATTTGTCTAGTTTCATGGTCCCCTCTCCCGATGAACAATGTTTTCTTTTCTTTCCTCCAATTCATCTTCCTCACAGTCGCCGATCTTAAAAGAAGTCATTGTCTCTTCTAATTCAAAAACACTTGCTTCTTCAGGAGAAGCTAGGCGGAAAGTAGCCAGAAGAGGACGGCCCATCCGTCGAAAAGCCTTTTTTTTCATCCCTTCTTCAATGTTCTGGTCAATGAGATTTCCTCCGAAGTCAAAGACTTCTTCTCGAATCGTTGTAAAGACAATCTGGTCCTTCTCGTCCTTGGCGAGAATCTGGCAGAAACGAATAACATGTCCCTTCATATCACAATATTTGCAGACGTAATCCTGCCAGTTCCCACGTCCACCACCGTTTCCGAGGCCTCTACCACGGCCTCGACCCCCATGTGGTTGAGCCTGTTCGCCTTGGCTTTGTTGCCCCTGACCAACTTGCTGCTAACTGCTTCCATTTCCTCATTCCTTACTACTTTCCCCTCGTTTACGAGAAGTACCTTGTCCTCCTCGTATCTAATTCAAAGTTTTTCTTTCAACCTTGGTTAACTTCCGAGGGGGTTCTTTTTCCTCCTCGCTGTCACTTTCACTGCTACTCTCTTCAGTAACTAGCTCCTTCCCTTTCCTCTTCCCAGTCTTTGCCTTGGCCATCATCACTTGGAGCTTTAGCCGCTCCTCCTTCATGCTGATCATCATTTCCTTCATGTCAGATATAGTCTTATAGAGCTCCTTGTCCTTATTCGTTCCCAATTGTACTCTCTCCCGATCCTCCTTCTGCTGTTTCAGCAACCGATAGAGGATCTGGTCGAAGTTCCCGGCCAATAAATTCTCTCGAATTTTTTGACAGTCATATCGCTCTTTCATGCACTTCACCAATTTTAACTACTCCACTTCCGCGAAATCATCCAGGAAGATGAGACAACGATCCTTGACTGGGAGGTCAGGAACTAGACGCGCCACCCGCTCGAATTCAGTGAGAAACTGCTTTGTCGTACCAAAGTTCCTTCGATTAACCTTTCTCAAATCTGCTAAGTCCAACAGTTGGTCGCCCAACTGGTACTTCTCAAGCAGCTTTCCTTTGAATTCTGGCCAGTCTCGCGAACTTCATACCAATTCCTCCACCTCTTCCTTATACAGGACCTTGCAGTATCTTTTTACCATTCGCAACATCTTCTCATCGGACCACTCGCAGCAACTTCCCAATTGCTCAAACTTGTCTGCCCATCCTGAGACGTTGCTACCATCAAATAATGGAACATTAACCTTCGGGATCTGCTCCTTCTTGGATTGCTGAATAATTATGGCGAGCTCCCAAATATCATTTCTTCTCTCATCCTAATTGTCGTTGTTATCAGACATTTTAAGTGAACAATTCACAACAATACATTTTCAAGAATTAGTCAGTTCTCCTGAAACATTTTAAGTAACGTCTCTCATAACCTTTCCTTCCTTCTCTTCCCTTTTATCTTTTGGGATCAACTTATTAACTTTTTCTCATGCCAAACAAAAAGAAAGTAACTTTTTATTTCATCAATCACCCAAGTGTCGTTCCGCTAGGGACAACAGTAGTTTGCCGTTATACCTGGCAACGGCGCCCCATGTCAAGCGCAGCAGCCCTCGCGCGAAAACGAGGGTCTTCCCGGCCATGTCACGCAGGAGTTTACCTAAAATACACTTCAAGAGACAACTTGGGAACGACGCATAACTTTCCGCGAGCCGCCGAGACGGACGTGGTTGCATCGCTCCTTCGCCGTTCTAGCCGGGTGCGCCAGCTGTAAAATCCATGGTCCCCTACGACAGGATAAATTTTCGCGGGGCATAAGCTTGCATCCATAAGGGGCTGTCACCACCCTTAGGGGCATATCTCTACCGAGCTACTGACCCACGTGCGAAGGCTTTTAAATGCAATCGCAGAGGTAGATCAGTCGAGGGTGTTTGCTTGTCTTGCTGCAGTATAGGAAATGTATGGCTAAACGCCGAATGGACCCAAACGTCGTTCGTTCTCTGGGGCGCTAATCTCCCAAGTACGAAGCGTACACCGGTCGACTAGGACAGTCCCAACCAAGCGTGGAAAACGGTCCTTAGTCCATAGCAATCAAACAACAAAAATCCCCATACCTTAAAAAAAAATCACACAATCCAAAACATTGACTTGATGAGTTGGTCTGCCAAAGTGTTCCTTTCCAACCTGTATGACTGAAGAACTTTTATATTGTCACTCCAAGACTATTAATTAAAGACGTAAATTAAGACTGATCATCCTATCATGACCACTGAAAACTTGTCATGAACAACTTCTGCAAGTAAATACCACTGGTACCATGCAGATCATCAAGTGATATGGTTCCTGGTCGATGTTTGAACTCTCGGTTCGACCACATTTTCGTACCATACGCGATTACTTGGAGGAGCGAATGGAAACTTTGTTGGTCGCTTTGTCCTCCTGGGCAATAATTACTATTTCTGTTCCACGAATGATGAGGTATTCTTCTCCAACACCGAGTTACTCAACACTGAAATGTTTCGCCTCCCGCTGCTTTGTCATTGTCATTACGCTTGATAACTTTGTTCAGACTTTCGCTCTTCACTTATTCAGCTTGTTTTTATGCGAACGATTACCCCTCAATGCATAACCATGATAGTGAAATCATCGGGGTAATCTGAGTACTATCCATCCGGCGGTCCTAACTACACAAAGTGTTTTTGTTTTGTTTTTGAGATTACCTCATGAAGTCATAATCATATGACTTCCTTGACGGGATTGATCTATGCAAAAGGTTTTCTGTAATCTGAGTAAGATTTTCAGAAAGCGGCGTCTAACCCTGGTAAATCTGTCGTCCTCCGCGCACTTGTGCCTCCAGCAAATCCAAACGCGCACGCTCATCGTTGTCAAGTACCAGGGTTGTCACTCGCCCACCTCGCATGACTCTAAAAGTCAGACTACCATATAGGGAGGCCATCCGTGAGGTTAGTCTCCACACTATGACTCGTAAAGGCCGAATGAGTCCAAACAAATGTCTGGTCTCAATATCCCGGATCCGGATGACGCCGAAACGTCTGCCGGACGAGGTAATTGTGATACCCACAATGACTCGTAAGAGACATTGGAGATTACTCGCGCGGTGAAAATACAAGGTATATCTGAAAAACTCATCCTGAGCCCGGACCGTATTTGCCTCAAAATCCGCGCGAGTAGTGGGAAAAAATCCCTCGCCGTTTCGTAATAACCCGATAAAGCCAATCCATTCCGTATGAGAACTGTCTCGAACCCGTAAAAGCTGCTCCGCACCTCTGATAAAATCGACCTCATGTGTGTCGCGAACCAGCAGGTACCTCGGGGTCGTTAAGTCACGTCGTGCTCCAGGCATCTGCGTGTCAGAACATAAATTATATTAGTCACGTAATACTTCCTCGAGCTCGTCCTCTTCATCCTGCCATGCATACTCAGAGAAAGGTTCAACTCCTAAAACGTTGAATATGTTTGCTCGCACTTGCTTCGTATGATATATACCAAAGAACGGACCTTGCCATTCGTTCAGCTAGCGTAGAGAGCGAACGAAGGTCAACCTTATCTCGGGAATTTCATTCATTCGAGGGTTCAATTCGTACGGTTGCATCAGGACTAGATTCATGCTGATGAAATCACGTTCGGGCAGCGGCGGCGCAAACTCGTAATGTAGGATGTCCAGTCCGTTTTTTGAACTAAATATAAGTCGTCTAGGGGGATTTCGAGCACTGCCTCCCCAGAATCGTGGAACATCCTCCTCAGAGTATAATTCATAAGGATTGTAGACGAGCCATCCTATCCTCTCTAATCTCTCTCCATTAAGTCTCCGGGACTCGACCCGCTCTGCCGCTGCATCACGATTGTGGAAAAGGTAGCAGACCGTCGTTCCCACAACCATCTAGAAGAAGTGAATACAAAGGTGATTAAGTTAAAACTAAGTATTACTAAAACATTTTTCTTTCTTCTGGCCCATACTTCTTATGGCACGGCCAGCCACGTCGGGAGTATCTAAATACACTCTGTTTGGCTAGTAGGACACGAAGTGGGCTGCTTGTGGCACCAGTTCCCCATACGTCAGTGGCTCACTAGAACGGCCACCAAAGGAGTACTATGGCAGTTTCTCCTTACGCAAGACGTCAAGAACTTAAAGTCCCTTCGTGAAGACGTTTTTATCCGTCCCCCTAGGAGGTGGCTTGGGATACCCCTCGTCCTCGTCCGAGTGAACCCCGGAACTCAAAAGTCGGGCTGGCTTCACCGCAATAGCATGGTACCCCCCCGCAAAGCGTTCCACTCTGAGTCGATAACAGGGTCGACCCCTAAGGCAACAAACCCCCGTCCCGGATGCCTCCTAGGAAAAGAAAAAACATCTACACGGTGGGCAAACAAATTCTTGCCGCCTGACGTCAGGAGCAACTTAGACGAAGAAAAGAAAATCGTAAGAAAAGAGTCATTCAGACGGACGGGCATAGACAGAAAGGTCATTCGGGAAAGAAATGGGTGACCTTGGGGATTAAGTCTAAGTTCAATTGCGTCCTTCTTCTTTATGCCCGCTTCATCTTCGTCGTCTTCTTTTTCCATCTGTTTACACACACTCACAAGCAAAGAGGTGAGAAAACAACCATTCTTTCACCATCATCACTCTCATCCATCTCAGCCCACAGGTCGTACCTGCAATCAAAGTCAGACCACGAATGGACCATCATACAAATCCCTTGCCATCGTTAGATTGCCTGTCATACATGCAAACACACATTCCCTTTTCCTTTCCAATGAACGTTTAAAGGACCAAGGTCAAGCAAGTGTGGGTTCACACAGGTGTGAATTCACACAGGTGTGAAGGGAACTGAGTCGGGTCAACAAACCTTAAGTAAAGTTTGAACGGTACACTTCAAGAAAACCGTATAGAATTACGCTCTCCTAACGAGAAGGTTGTCGCACCATTCGTCACCAAAGTGATCGACACCACTCTCTTGTGACCACCGTCTGCCAGAATACCCTCTCAGCACACAATCACTTCCCAATGGTCAAGTGGCGTTATCCTGTTACCGCCACTTGGCTCCAAAGCACGGCGTCTCCGCGGCGTCACCCTCACGCCACTTCAAATTGGAACACCGCTGTCACGCAGCCCTTCTGTGTCAATGCCCCACCTCTACTTAGTGCAAAAATACTGCCTTTACTAACGTGAAAATAGTGTCGTCGCTGCAAGAATCCAATACCGACGCCGCAAAAAAATTCGGCAGCGCCTCCCCACTACCGCCGTTAAAACCGGAGTTACCGCTGCAAAATCCGGCAGCGCTTCCGCACTACCGCAAAAAAAAAACAGAACCGCCGCTGCAAAAATCAGAACCGCCACCGCAGGATTTCGGCAGCACTTCCGTACCACCGCACTGAAAAACAGCAGGCTAAAATTAGTAAAATTTGGGCCCCGGGCCCAAACTTCACTGTGCCGCACTGTCGGTCCTGCAGCGTCACTGGGTCTATCCCGTGTGACCAGCACCAGCCAGAGGGGTGGGGGGTGCAGAGTGCTCCCTGCCTTGGCTATGGCTGCGCAGTTCTTTTCTTGTGCTCCTTTGCAGACCTCCAGCCTCTCCTCACGTTGCCTCAGGCAACAGCTCCAGCAGCCAGCAACACTCAAGTGTGCTCGTCACACACTGGCATCACGAGTGCATTGCGTGGCAGCTTGGGGGCAGCTGCCTATTTTATATTGGTTGAGGAGGGTTGGGCGTCACTCCAGCCCCTAGGCAAAATCGCGGGCTCACTGTGAGCCCTTGATCTGCCAGAATCCAGGGTTGAATGTGGCCGCACCACAGCCACACCCTTAGTGTGGGGCAGTTTCTTTAACTGCCCTATTTTATTTTTATTTTTATTTTTCCCAGCTATCTCGGAATCTCACGAGATAGCTGAGTTCCTGCCATTTCCTAAACCTTTTTTCTTTTATTTTTTCTGATAAGGGGTTGGGAAGATATAACCCCTGTCTCTTATACACATCTAGATGTGTATAAGAGACAGCCCTTAGTGTGGGGCAGTTTCTTTAACTGCCCTATTTTATTTTTATTTTTATTTTTCCCAGCTATCTCGGAATCTCACGAGATAGCTGAGTTCCTGCCATTTCCTAAACCTTTTTTCTTTTATTTTTTCTGATAAGGGGTTGGGAAGATATAACCCCCTACAGTTTGATGTATCTGGACTTTTTTCCCGGGCCAGATACATCGGGGAAAAGGCTGCACCTAGCCTTTTCCTTAGTGGCCCTTCAATTTCCAGGCTCCCTTCAAAAACGGGACCCTGACAGTTACCTCTGGCAGCTCTTGCCAGAGGTAGCACCACGTGAGGACAAGTGTCCTCACAAAAATAAAGAAGAAATTAAAAAAAATAATAATAATAAAAAAAATAAAAAATTGTTTGAACTGCATGTGCCTGGCCATTCTCTCGGCCAGGTTCATGCAGTTGCATATTAGAGTCCTTCCTTACTTTTCTCTGTCCTCCCCAAAAAACGGGGAGGGCAGTTGGCACATTGGGAGGAGTAGGACCTCCCCCTCCCAACTCCCACGTCCCTCTCTCTCTCTCTTCAACCAACTTCCTTTTTCCATTCCCACGCATACACTACAGGCCGCGAGATTCTAGATCTCACGGCCACTAATATTTGGCCAACCCACAGTGGTGCTCATCTTGCTCCCATACAATCGAAAAGACTGTTCGTTGGTTCTTTAGTCCCCACGAGGCAGTTGCCTCGTTTTCGTTTTCTTTCTCTGCATTTTTTATTTTTTATTTTTTTTAACAGGTTTTAGCTCTCTTTGTTTTCATTCTTTCCTCATTTTCCCTGGTGGCCTTGCCTCAACGGCCGCAAGGGGGAAAGAGAAAATGAAGAGGACTTCCTGGAATGACTCACCGTCGCCCTGTCTGCACACTCCCATGTCTAGGGGCAGATACATCCGGGCATACTCACCATGTCGTTCGAAGTGGCATGAGGCCAAAAACTTACCTGTTCGGTTGTTCTTCGTCGTAGTTGCCTCCATTGCCAGGTAAGGTCTCTCTTCCTCACCCTTTCCCTCTAGAAGTAGTGCATAGTTCCACTTTGCAGGGTAGATTCATTCCTTTTTGCTCATCCTAGACTGTCGGGGTTCAGCCTCCTGATGAGTCGGTGTAACCCCGACGAAACAGCCTTGCACTTAACCTTTCCCCTTCTTTCTCTATCTGTATAGTTCCCCGTTGTAGGGTAGTTTCATTCGATTTTGCTCACCCTATCGTACGAAACCTCTCTGCAGCACGTTGCTTTGAAACGAACGGGCACAGAGAGGATCTTTCAGCTCGTAAGAACGAGCAGAATCTGAAGAAGACAAAAAAAATCTAAAACGAAAAATAAATCTAAAAAAAAATCGAGAAAAAAACGAAAAGAAACAACTTACCTTTAAAAAAGAAAAACGGCTGCCCGTTTTCGACGGGCGCCTGTTGTCCTTACTGGGGACTGTAAGTCCCCAGCCACATGGCTATGTGCCATCTGTCGCATCGTGCAGTCTAGTAGGGAGTTTTCCGTTGGCATAAGCCAACGGCCATTGCAGTCCACGCCAGCCTTGCTGGGATTTTCCTCCCCTCCTTTGCTGATGTACTGACCTGAGTTCGATTCCCTAAGAGCAACGAAAAAAAATCCGGCCATTTCTCGATTAATGTTTGTCATCCTTCCGCAGGGGTCATGCTAATCTGCGCGCGGCCAATCTCGGCCGCGCGATCTTTGTGATCGGGCGGTCGAGATTGACCTCGCCCTACAAAAAGGTAGCTCCAAAAGGAGTTGCGCCCAGTAGGGTTTGCTGGATTCGATCCGGTATCAGCACGGTAAGAGTTTGACATGGTAACCTACTGGGCTAACTCCTTTTCAGGGAAGCTAAGCCTGCTACTCTTCTATATGAAGGGTAGCAGCCCAGCAGGCTACCCAGCCACGACCAAAGGCAGGCCTTGTCGGCCTCCTTTCCCAATGCCAGCTACGCCGCTATCGGTACGGCGGCCTCCTGGTCCCGCAGTACTCACGCCGCCACCCACTCAGATGGTGCCGCGGTGTCGAGCGCATCGGTCCCGCACGGAGACCCTCCCGGCCACGTCACGCAGGGTTGTGCAGGACTTGTCGCAGAGAGTTTTTGCCGCTCCGACCGAGTGCACCAGCCGTACCTCTCGCGAGCCCCTACGACAGGACAGAAACACGCGAGGCACCGTTTACCTCCACATGCGGGAGTTGTCACCATCCCTTAGGTGGGCGTATCCCTGTCGAGCTATTGAACCACATGCGAAAGCTTTTCGTATGCAATTGCAGAGGTGGCCCAGCCGAGGGCGTTTCTCGTTCGCTGTAGCATAGGGGGTTACGAGCGGTCGAACGCCCAAAAATCGAACCTGTACGCGAGTCGCCGTACTGGGGGGCTGAAGTCCCAATCGCAACTCGACGCCAGTCGACTAGGACGCATTACACACGCACGCGTTACGCCACAACTCTCACACTTACCACGCATAACACACGGAAACACACACAAAGCAAACACCACAAACAACGCCACGACACAACCACTCCTAGTCCCTTTAGTATCCGACCCATAACTTTAGTGCGAGAATCGGTAAGTGTTGCGCGCGCGGATTTAGTATAAGATCGCGCGGATGGAGGACCTACACATATCAGTTTACAATGCATCCCTACGCGAGTATCCGCGATGACGGCGCGTTATGTGGTGCCCATACCCAAATGGCCTCTTCGGAGCTATGGGGTTACTTCCGATGCTCCGGCGTTGGCTGAAGCGCGTGCTGAGGGCGGGAAACCCTTTAGTGGGCGCAAGACCGGCCTGAGGGTCTTTCCGTCTTCTGCACCCTGAGGTGTCCCAAGGGGTGCGGGGTAAGACGGTCCCTAGGGCAGGAAGGAATTTGGAGCGGTGGTGAGTTGTCTGGCGCATCACCAGCGACACGCTACCCCTTCCGCCCGAAACTTTATCGTTCCACCAAAATACCCTAACAAGGAAAGGATACAAATACTTTTAGTATTATCAGAAAGGGCACCGTCGGGATTAGTTCTGTGGGGGTTTGCCCGAACGTCTACTTGGGTCATCACCTCAGCAGAACGGGGATAACACAATCTCACTCAAACACAAAGGTTGTGGGGTAGTTCACTCTCACGACAGTTGTGTGGTCTGCCCATCTGAATCCACGCAATACCACTTAACACGAATCAATCAACTCTCTTCCATACATGCCTGCAATCACACCACGATATCAAACAAAGATCCACATGCTACACGCGGTCAACTCCAACCAACCTCTCCACTCATACCCTTCGCTTTAGCCAGACAAGCCCCAACCTCCAGCCAACCAACCATAATTAAGTACACAGTACTTCTGTTAAATGACCATTCAATAAAAGTCTGAGTGAAACCTTAACAAAACAGATAAAATCACCAGGACTAAAGCCTTTTTAGGCTAAGTATTGAGGGTAAATTGGGGTCGAGTCGTAGGCCGACGAATCGGCAACCGACCTGTTATCAGTGATAATAGAAGAATGATCATTTTGACAATTTAGCTTGATCAGATCAAGCCTTCAAATTATAACACGGAAACCTGCATCACAGTACAGGCCAAAGGAACGTACTACTTATGTCCGCGCCAAGGGGAGAACATTCCTTCTAATCGTACCCTAGCTCCTCTATTAGTACCAAGTCATTGAGTACCTCCTCTAATCAGGATAGATCTACAAGGTAGCTTCTAGCTGAGAAATATTCTAACTCCCCAAATTCTATAAAATTTCGGCAGCGCTTCCCGTAGGAAAAGTGTCTTTTCAGAATTTGTATGAGTCCAAAAATAACCAACTCCTCCAGATTTGTAGAAATTTCGGCAGCGCTTTCCGTAGGACCAGGAGGCTGTCAAGATTTATCCGAAGTTGAACGATGAAAAGGCAAAGCAAACTACACTTGGGACTAACTACTAACGCCTGCTTGATGAATCAGGATCAATAACAGCTAACACAACCTCTGGATGAGACATTGGGCTAGCATTGGGCCTAACCCCTACCAGGGCCAGTTCTATCCTCATCCCAAGTTTCCCTCCCAACATCCACCTGACTTACCTATGGCTCCAGCACTTGGCGAGCATCTAAAGCAACTAACCTATCGAAAAGACACCCCAAGTGAGACACTACAATCATACATGAGCATGCATCTCTCACAATCCCACATACATTTGCCCAGATAGTTCGTTAGATCACTCAGTTGTTCCCTTTCAATAACCCCCTCACTTATGGGATAGGATCAGACAAGGCCCTAACTTAAGTGTATGTCCAACCTGCCTAAGTAAACAAGTAAAGGTACGCACAACTGGACTGCCCTAACTTAAGGGTCTGCCCAACTCCAGATAAACTCTAGTCATAAAGCATACGACCAGACCGCCCTAACTTAAGGGTACGCCTGACTTCTGCTTGAACTGACGACATGAAGCGTAAAGCTAGACTGCCCTAACTTAAGTGTATGCCTATCCAGCTTTACACAAAGTTACATAGGGCATAGGATTAGACTGCCCCAACTTAGGGGTGTGCCTAACCTGCCTAGAACAAGCACAAACGACGAATAGTCAGACCGCCCTAACTTAAGGGTACGTCTAACCTACATCACATCAACGACAAGAGCCTATCACCAGGTCGCCCTAACTTAAGAGTACGCCTAGCTGGCTTAGACAGTTATAGTTACATAAGACAAAATTTGTCTGAACAAAGTACAACGACGTATGACTAAGCCGCCCTAACTCAAGGGTACGCTTAGCCTCCGTAACGACAAATATATGAGAACGACCATTGATATTTGCACAAACTCCCTATGTTTCTCTCTTATTAGGCAGATGGTCAGACCTACCCAACTTAGGGAGACATCCAACTCTGCCTTGTGTTTAGAAGGGAAAATAAAACAGGTTTATACTAACTCTCTGCTCCTTTGTCTTGTAGTGAGCATAGGGCCGAGCCGCCCTGACTTAAGGGTACGCTCAACCTGCCCTGGTTACCTTCAATATATTCTTCATCACTTTTTTCCTCTTATTGTTCTACCTGACTTACTGACTGGCTTTCCCAACTTAGGGTGCCCGGTCTGCCAGATGATATAAGTTCGTATAGTATGTATCAAAGAGTTATACTTTGGTTGACCTTCGTGTTTATGGCTTATGATTGAGCCTCCCTAGCTTAAGGGTACGCTCAGCCTCATGCATGTGTCCCTCTCATAAGAAAACACACACAGAACTGAGTCCACGCAACTTAGAGTGTTCCCAGTCCTGTTTTCAGCAACCCAAAAGAAACACCAGGATTCTGAGACGTCCCAACTTAGGGTGCCCATCCTCCTGTTCAGAAACCCTAGAAAAAAACAGCGACCGGTCCGTCCAACTTAGGATAGGCCCAGCCCTCAAAACCATTCAGTCAGCCCCGCAAACACAAACAAAACACAACACTGAGCCCACATCAACTTAGAGGAGCTCAGCCTTGGGTTGACCCGGTCAAAGCATGCAAACCACCTTTCTCCCACCTTTCCCCCAATTCYTTTKSCYKRA
>BFEA01000332.1:1799673-1819763 GCA_003427395.1 Chara braunii | reverse complement strand
CTCTCTCTCTCTCTCTCTCTCTCTCTCTCTCTCTCTCTCACACACACACACACACACACACACACACACACACACACACACACACACATAATCATTATGCTTTGTCGTTTTAGTACTTTCTGATCAGCCACGTGGGCCAATCACAATGAGCGCATCAGGTAACTGCATGCAGAGGTGCAGACCTCTCCCTCTCTCTTTCTAGCACATACACATATGCGCGTACTCACACACATACACACGCACATAGTAATGAAGATTTCCCTATTTCAGCATTAGATTCATCCTATTTTGTTCATCATATCTATAGAAGGGTCGTAAAGCCAGCCTCGAGATTGGAGACTTACCCGATCTGCCTCTCTCGTCGTCGTCACCGTTGTCATAGCTCGCTGCTCCATGTTCTGCATAACGATCCCTCGCGATGTACAGCATACACGACCACAGGACGAGGCCCGACAGACACAACTCTCACCCCATCAAATGAGTCGGGCGGATGACAGGTAAGTCGCCCCTTCGTCTCTTTCTTCCCTCCTCAGCGCAGTCATCTCCTTTCCTTCTCCTCCCATCCTCTTCCTCGCTCCTCCATGCGCTATCTCGCATGCCTCCCGCTCGCCATCTTTTCTGTTTGCGCTAAGCCCCGCGCCTGTTCTTCAAACATTTGTGCGCGCCCCCCACATGCTTTATTTCTGCTCGTGCCTTCTTCCCATCTCCCTCCTGCACGCCTTCTTCCTCGCATGCGCGCTCATTTTTCTCTCGTTCCGCGCACCTCCTCCCAACGCTTCTCTCCTTCCTCCTCGCTTCTCCACTTCGTGCACTATGTCACCATTTCTCCCCGTGACAATCTCCTCCCCCTACTCGCCCGCTGTCGCCTCTCTTCTTTCTTCCTGCGCCCTTCTTCCTCCTTACGCGATGGCTCCCTCCCTCTTTTTTCTCTCTTCTCCTCCTTCATCTTTCTTTCTTCTTCTTCTTCTTCTTCTTCTTCTTCTTCTTCTTCTTCTTCTTCTTTCTTCTTCGATTCCGCGCGCTTCCCTTTTTATTCCCAACACGTCGCACGCCGAACCCGCCGCGCTCGTTCTACTCCTTTCCCGCGCGAAAACCTCCTCCCTCTAACTCCGTGGTCACCATCTCCTTCTTCCTTTTCCCACTCGTCCCTCATCGCTCTCTCCGCCCGTGCATCCTCCTACCCGACTGTTTAGCACGGCTAGTTGTGTCGCTTGTCGACTCCGACGAGCACTTTGCCCGAGCACGCAGACCGGAGTCGTGGATGCCGCGTTCGAAGTCGAGTAGATTGAGCGGGAATGGATCCGCCCAGCTTTCCAGGCAGATTCAAAAGAAAAAGAAAAGAATGCAAAAACGCAAAAGAAAGAAAATAATAATAACAGAAAATAACAAATTAGTGAAAACAAAATTTTTAAACTAACTGCAACTTATCACAGTGGACTGGCAGTCTACCTAACTCAAACTAAATCTAACTAGAACTATTAACGAGGTCACGGGTTCGAGTCCCGCAGCCAAACTCGGGGTCGCAAATAAGATGTTCGTGGGCTATAACTGAGCTCCTACCAAAAGGAGCTAGCCCACAGGCAGGCGGACTCGATCCTCGAGTCTGTCGCTTAGTAATCGATACAAAAACCTACTGGGTTATCTCCTGCTTTAAATAAATAGGAGCAGTCCAGATATAAATACAATATCGGGGCCCAATCCGACCAGCGGTCCGAGCCCGTTTCGTAAGTCTGAGTATGTGCACGCTTGCTGGTCTGTGGGCCTGTCTGTGTGCTCGTTGGCTTGAGTGTGTGTGTGACCAGCAAGGGCGCGTGGTTGATCGGAAGGCCCGAAGGCCGGTACTTACCTGGAGCCGTAACATCGAGGCTCGTGGCGGGGAAAACACTCAAGTGGTAGGTAGGTCGGTACCACACCAAGTAAAGGCAGACGTGCCTCGTACTCGAGGCCGAGTAGAAGAAGACAAAAGCTGGCATTTTTAGGGGCCCAATACCGGTAGGGAGGTGGGTACCAGTTCAAGTAGCCTGAGCTTAGGGCTTATGGTATCAGAGCTTGTAATGTAGTCCCCCCTCTGAAAGGGAGGGGATATCGGTCGCCTGGGTGCCCGCGCGGTCAAGAAATTATCGTCCAAGAGGCACACTGCCCCTCGGGAGGCCGAGCGAGAGCCTCAACCTTACTTGCAGTATATGAGTAAGGTTAGAGGTACCACTAGAGCAAGCGCGACAGTCCGAGCACCACTGCAACCTGATAATCATCTTTTTTTTTTTTTATTGCCCCGACCGTACGGTCGGAGCGTATATTAATTTATCCTCACTAATGTACCAACCATTAAGTCTCAGTGCGTGTGTCATAGATCTACCCGACACAATACTAACCCGATCAACCCCTTGGCCTCTTCTGTCGAAGGGGCATCACTACCGATTGTAACCGTCACAGCGTGCGTCATAACAACGCGCGCACATGCTTTCAAAATTTTATCACCGATTTGCCCCCGGCTTCAATGGCCGAGGAAATCGTTACAAGTGTTACACTAAAGCGTATACACCCTTTTCATCCCAGACTGACTCCGTCATGGTATGCCGTCACTGTGTCGAATGCAAAAGCATGGCCAAATACCCTTCCTTGTAAGGGTATTTGGTCCGACAACGCCCACACACTCTCTACTTTAGTCAACCATCCTATCATCATAAACCGCAGGCACCGCCGCGCCTCGTACGGTATACTTAAAGTCTTAAACTTTAACCCAGACTTATTAAATTTTTCTGTCGCTTGCAAAAACCGGGGCGGATACCCTTGTAAGGGTATTCACCCTGACAGCGGGACCGCTCGACAACATGACCGGCCGGTCATATGCCCCTGCGTCCGTCAACGGCCAAACCATGAAAGTGCGGTGTTTCCGGCTCACCCCAGTACCGTCGCCACAAGCCCCACATCGTGATGACATTGAAAAAAAAGAAAAAGTCGAAATAACCTACCAAACAACAAACAAAAATGCTTATTTTGGCTGGTTCCGTGATTTTTTTTTTTTAATTAAGAAAATTATTATTCGTAAATAAAAATGAAACATTTATGGGGGTGTACCCTCCAATGACCCCCACCCTCCTACAAAAAAAANAAAAAAAAAAAAAAAAAAAAAAAAAAAAAAAAAAAAAAAAAACAGCCAAAAAAAAAAAAACATTCCCGATATACGTGAACTCCATGAACTCCATGAACTACAACCTTGACCGGTGACCGAACTTCGTTCACGGACTAGTTTCGCCTTGATTCGAACTCATATCTGTATTTCAACAAAACTGGGTGTACCAAGTGAGTTAGGCCCGTCAGTTGACGGTCCTACCATCAGTATGAAAGTCAGCCACGGAGAGAAACAACAAAAAGTTAGCCACGGAGGCAGATACACACCCTCGGCAACGTTGTTACAAGCGACCCTGACATCTTCGACACCAACACAGTCGCTTCCACAGCCTTCCAGAGCTTGCGCGTTTTCTTTTTTTTTTCACTCCTCTCCAGCTCACCTTTTTCTTTCTTTTTCACCCCACCTCCCTGGTAGCACTACTCCTAACTTCCTAAGCCTGTACTATACAGGGGACCACTGTAAGCATAGCCACCTCTCACAATTAAGGGCATGCATGCATTGCATGTTGCCCGCAACCCTAATCGGTGGTGGTCACTGGTCAGTCAGAGAGTAGGGCGGGGCCACAGGTGAGGGGTCCGGCTAACGCAAAGACCGGGCACTTTGCCAGTAGCTGCGCCTCCCATCTACTACCCCCGACAGCTGTGTCTACGGCCAGCACTCTTCCACACAAGTGACACAACCTCAGTGTCCAAGGCCAACGAGAATATAGTCACTTCCAGTCCAGAGCGTTCGTGTGTCGTACGCTGCCGAGGACGGAGTGAAGAAACGTTGTCGAGCAGAGCACAAATTCGGAAACGACGAAAAAAAAAAAGAAAAAAAAAACAGCCATACGTGACTTTTGACCAACAGTACACGGGTTCGAATCCTGCGATGCATCCAGCTCAGTTCCTAGCCGACTTCCGAGTCGTCTCATCGAATCCTGCCCAAGGAGAACATGCACGTACTAAGAAAACGAAGTAAAAAAGACATGATGACCCGCCAACCCCCGGGCCAAGTTCCCATTCTCCAAATCGTCCGATCATACTCAAACTGATCGTAGTCGACGATGAGCAATCGATATTCTAGAAACTTCGTACTTACCACGTCCGGTCCGGCAGACACACACACACACACGCACACACACACACACACACAGACACACAGACACACACAGAGAGAGAGAGAGAGAGAGAGAGAGAGAGAGAGAGAGAGAACTCTAATGGTAGTCGCCTTTTTTCTTTTTTCTTTTTCGTTTTTTTTTTTTCTTTGTTTCTTTTTTTTTTTCGAAGTCCAGGTTGTTGTAAAGGCTGGCTAGGCAGGCATATGAGAGGCCTGCCAGCACCCGACTATTTGATCATCCCGATGTATTGTTTAACCGGTCCCCGAAGAGACACCCTCCCACCCTTACTCAGCATCCCTAAATGGTAGTCGCCTTTTTGTTCGGCCTTTGGAGTTTGTCACAGCCGCTGACTTGCAGCGGCGTCAACGGAGGTCCACTTTGTCAAACAAACTTTTCATACGTTGGATTTAGCTGCTTGCTCGCATGCACGATGCGTTAATGCGTTAAATAACTCATGCACCAGGTGACCGGGTCGCCTGTGTGACTAGATACGCCCACGGCCTTGATACGGTGATGCTGTACTAAATAACTAAATTAAATGCACTCGGTCGACTTGGCTGCAGGTTACGTGTACTTCGAAAATACGGTACGGTACTGTAACAGCACACACAATCCCTTCAGCCGGCGGATCTGACGTCGGCTAGCTTTATGTCCTACCGGCAGAACTGCTCGTACCACTGGCCAGTGGCGACACCAGCTGACGATCGTCGCTCGGCTTTCAGTAGGTGGGAGAAAACCAGACCGAACCGGACATACATTAGATACATACATCTGTACTACTAGAGTACCATGTTTGCAGGGGTACTATGCTTGGAGGGGTGCTTGCCGGGGTACTATGCTTGCAGGGGTGCTTGGAGGGGTACTATGCTTGCAGGGGTGCTATGCTTGCAGGGGTCCCCTGTATAGACTTAGGAGTAGTGGTAGGCAGGTGGTTGAAAGGTGAATGCCACTGAATCATTATGTGTGTCATAGTGAAGTTGTGTGGTGTGTGGTATCTGAGTGCTGGCCATAGACACTGCTGTTACTCGATGGGGGGTTGGAAGTAGATGGGAGGCGCAGTTACTGGCCAATTGCTCGGTCTTTGCGTTAGCTGCCCCCCCACCCTACTCCCTGACCACCGCCAAATAGCGCGGGGGGCAACATTCATCCCCTTACAACGTACGGTCATTATAGCTGTATTTAGTCTGAATGACAGCCCAAATACAGCTATAATGACCGTACGTTGTATTCGGGGGAAGAAGGTAGCTGGGGTCCCCCGTATAGGCTTAGGATTAGTGGTAGGTGGGTAGTGAGAGCACTGAGAGGTGAAATTGAGAGAAGAATATAGCTTAGCTCTTAAATTAAAATTTAGAAAAAAGCAGAAGGAAAAGAGAAGCTATAGCGTTTCCCTCTTTTTTTTTTTTTTTTTTTTTTTCTTCTGTAATCTCCATCTCCAGTGTACCACGCACGCGATGGCCAAGTCCGGATCAAAAGCTCCTCAGCCCATGAGTGGCTGACTTCCAAGCCGCGGCCACGTGGACTCCTCGTGCAACGGGTCCAGGCACACTCCTGGACACTCGTGCTTTGTCGATCCACCGTTACAAGGTAGAAGCACCTTATCGTATGTAGAACTACTACCGTCTTGAACGTCTTCCCCCGAACATAACGCACCCTAAAAATTGATGTATACAAGCTACGTCTCCGGCCCGGTACAGTCAACATGAGGGTGCGTTGTGTTCGGGGGAAGACGGTAGTAGGGAAGCAACTGTACGTACGCAGAACAGTAGAGCTACGTAGTAGGGAAGCAACCAGTTCCAGCCAGGTTCCCCGTCCCGAAAAGTGTGCTTATCATCCTTCTTCAGCGACCGGTGCTGTACGACCAGTTCCAGACAGGTTCCCGGTCCGAAAAAGTGTCCCTATCGCCTTTCCCCAATATAACGCACCGTCATCACGACCGTATCCCACCGGAAAACTGGATTGTTTACCTTCTGTAAGCTTCATACGCATTCATTTATAATCAGGGTGCGTTGTCTTCGGGCGAAGACCGTAACAACCGGCGATCTGCGACCAGCGTGGCTCTCTTCGTCCCTGCTGTACGACTGGTAGTTGTGCTATACGACCGATTGCAGGCAGGCAGGTTTCCTTCCGGTCAGTAAAAGTGGCATGTGCGACCAGCATGGCGCCGCTCTTTCCCACAATCCCACAATCCCACAATTTGGGCCCCGGGACTCGATAATTCTTGTTCTTGGTAAGTTAGCTAAAGCTTGTGGTATTATACGATACGACCGATTTCAGGCAGGTTTCCGGTCTGACCACCGGTCCACCGCCGATTAGGGGAGGGGGGCAACATGCATACCCTTAATTGTGAGACCCTGAGAGGTAGTTATGCTTGCAGGGGGATCCCCCGTATAGGCTTAGGAGTCGTCGTAGGTAGATGGTGAAAGGTGAAATTGAGAGAAGAATATAGCTTAGTTATTGAAAAAAAAAAAAAAAAAATGAAAGAGGAGGAAAAACCTTTTTTTATTTATTTTTTTTAGAACAAAAAAAAAAGTGCGCGAATCAGCCGGCATGTGCGATCAGCATGGCGCTCTTCCCCACTTGGGCGCCAAGACTCGGTCCGTACAAGTGAAAGGTGCGCGAAACAACCGGCATGCGCGACCAGCATGGCGCTCTTCCCCCACTTGGGCGCCAAGACTCGCTCCTCGAAGTTACCTGAAGATTGTTGAAAATTTCGTCGTACTCTTCCCCACTTGGGCCCTCGTCCCACTACTGTACTGGCCATCCGCCAACATTTTGATTGATTGCATGTGGACATCAATCTTGGCAGATGGCGAGTAGTGCAACCACGGCCTTGGGCGCCAAGACTCGATCCTTGAAGTTACCTGAAAATTGTTGGAGCTTCAATAATATGTGATCACAGCGTCAGAGCGAATGCAGTAGCCCGTCGTCATTGCCGCGCTCCGCTCCGCTCCGCTCGGCTCGGCTCGGCTCGAGTCGCTCTGCTGTTGTCGGGCTTTCTCCTGCGCATAGCTTCACGGCCGTTGACACGACCAAGTTTCAACTTTGTTCTTGTTATTATGCTCTTGTGCTCATATGTTATTCTATGCCGATTCTGCCGAAAGAGAGAAGAATTCCGCCTTCTTGTCGTTGTCGAAGATGCGAAAGGGCATCTGTTGATCCCTGGCGTTGCCGGACTTGCTGAAGCTTCAAGCTGTAGCCATAGCTGTTCTGAGATTGTCGCCATAGCTGTCCTGAACTTGTAGCCATTCTGAAATTGTAGCCATAGCTGTTCTGAAATTGTAGCCATAGCTGTTCTGGATTGTAGTTGCAGGCTTGCAGCTTGGATTGGATCACGGACGCGTCTTCTAGCGGGTCTTCTAGCGGGTGTGTGTCGATGGGGCTGGCTTTTGCAGCCGTAGTTGTAAGCCGCAGCGGCCGTGCTAGTATCGATACAATCCTGAACCAACGTGACTTCAAGGCTATTTATGCCTCGGTGGTAAAAAACTGACGCTACGACGTCAATCCTTTCGAAGAGGTGATATGGTTATTTTCGGGAATGGTGAAGAAAGGACAGCGACAAACTTGATTAGTCCGCCGATCAGGAAAGGATAGCCAGAGTGATTAGTCCGCCGATCAGGAAAGGATAGCCAGAGTACGGGTTCCCGATTCGATCAATTAATCGATTGATTGACTAATCGATTGATTGATTAAGTCATTGATTGATTGATTGGAAAAGATCTGCACGAGCTTCCGGGTTCCTTAACAGCCCGACCGAGCGGCCGAGTGCTCGCGGAGGAGAGGACGGGGACGATAATATTGAGCGGTACTGGATCACGGCTTCGGTCGTCTAGAGTATCGGTCCATGTTGACCACGATTGCATGACGGTTTAGAACCCTACAAGGCTTGTTTGGAATCAGGCTTATCAGAAACACATATGTGTGCACACAGACACACAGAGAGAGAGAGAGAGAGAGAGAGAGAGAGATTCCGTCAGGCTCCTTGACTATTGAACGGACTAGCTCGAGGCAGTAAGTGGTTTGTTATCCAACCACCCGAGGAAGTCGTTTCTGATTACGCTCAGCGGTGGGTGTTCTTTGGGTTCAGACTCCGGAGTCTTCGGGCCGAATCGGACGTGCTTCTGGCCGTGCATAGATATAGCAAGAGTGACTCTGAGTGAGTCGATACTGATTCAAAGAATCTCGGAGACGAAGGAGAAGAAGGAGAAGAAGGAGAAGGCGAGGGTAAAGTCGGGTAAAGAACGGAACCCTGAGTGGTTAAGGGGAAGAGAGACGTAGCTGCGCGCTGGCGAGATTTCGGCTGCTCGAAGTCCTGCATGAGGACGGAAAGACGGGCCAGGAGAGGAGAGAGGGATTTGGCTGAATAATCGTTCAGATTCGTTCTGCCCGTGGTCGCCGACTCGTTGGTCTTCATCATCTTGCGGTTACGTTAGCTGCTGCTTTTACGGTCAGCGTGGTCAGCGTGGTTAGCGTGGTCAGCGTGGTCAGCGTGGCGAACTAGAAAGGAAACGAGAAATTCGAGAAGTACCTACACCAGACGTACACCTTGAGGTTGTCGAAAGTTTTCGTGTCTGCTCGGTTTTGCTCGTCGAAGACTCGTTCTAGTAGAAGATTGATACAATTAATATAACTGCTGAGCGAGGGAGCGAGGGAGCGACCGAGCGACAGTGAGTGCTGGTCAAAGTCAACGCGAGAGTTGCTGTTCAACGGACTCATGGTCAACGTGGGTTTGTTTTAGGAATTAATTTTTTCCTCTTGCTGCCTTCTCAGTATCTGGCGGCAGATCAGGTCAGATAGTGTGTGGACTGATTTGATAGATTGCTATCGAGATTCGAGATTCGACACACGGACCGCGAGGCTCGAGCAGCTTGAGCTTCAAGGTTGACGTACACAGAAGTGAGCAGAAGTATGCGCGTTGTGTCTCCGCCAGCAGCAGAACGTTGCCAGTACACGGGAGCGAGATCATAGGAGACGTTTGATCAGTGCGCATTGCGCAGGGCAAAAGGTGCACAAGGTTCTTTTTCTTGCGGGGCCGCGGGGGGGAGGAGGGGGGGGGGGGGGGGAGGAGGAACTTCCGAGGAAGAGTAGTAAGAGAAGAGTGATTGTAATAGTAAGCTGGCGTAGACGGAAATTGTAGAGAAGGTTTTTGAACCACACGTTCCGTCCTTGCCTTTTGTCCGTAACACAGTTCTGTTTTTCATCTTCGCGAAGATGAAAGCTAGAACGCAAAACTAGGATTCAGTTCACATCAGTGACTTCAGACGCAAGTGGAAGACGGAAAGGAAATCAGAACGAGGGTGAAGGGAGAAGAGAGGAGAGTGGGTCGGTAGGTAGGCCAGCCAGAAGAAGAAAAGCCGTTGGTGTTGTCGTCGTCGTTTAATCTGCCGTTGAGTGCGCATTTGAGGAAGTAGCAGTTCGGATGCATCTGTAACTGCAACGCAGGGATATCATTTCGTGTGTTTTTTTTTGGTTATTGTTGAACTTGTTGTTGTGTTTCCACTCCAGGGGGGCGGCGGGGAGGGGCAGGGAACCGACTGCGGAATTCATTTTTAGCTGACTATATAGCTGGCTAGAGTTTAGATAAAAGTAGATCGAGCGCGCAGGTCGTCCACTGGCAAAACTGGAGCAGCAGTCGTTTCTGGGACCTTCTCAGCGAGAGGGAGGAAGAGAGATTCTCCGCGAGAGGGAGGAAGAGAGAGGAAAAAAAGAAAGGGAGGAGGTGAAAAGGTGGGTGGGAGTGTACCATGCCGTTGCTCCGAAGATAAGGCGTAAAAGCCATACAGCCACTCCAGTGTCTGTTTGAACTTCGCAGTGTTCGGTATTATCGGTAAAACATAATATGGCGGGAGGAAGTTTGGACAAGATCCTAACTGCGGGTTTGGATAAGATGTCAAGCAGTTTGGATAAGATGCCGAAAGGAAATGGCGGGAAACAGGCAGATGGCGGGAACGCCAGAAAGGAGGAGGCAGAGAATGTACCTGCCGAAGAATCAACGTGTAAAAGGGGAGAGGAGAAGAAGAGTACAAATGGGGGAGGTGGTGATCCTGCGTCCATTGGCGAGGGCGCTAATGCGTCTCCTAGTAGTACTCGTACCTTTCCTCCGAGCAATGAAGGTCCTGCTATGAAGTCGAGCTCCCTGGGAGAAAGGATGAGCCAGAAGCTGACCAAGCAATTATCGGTGATCGTTCGCGGAGAGGGAGGAGGCGCCATGGACTGGTTTCACAGCTTGAAACAGCCCTTTCTGCCAAGGGCCAGCGAAAAACTCCAAATGGAATCTGGAAACCAAGAACTCCAAGTGGAATCTGGAAAACAAGAGGAGGAACTGCAAACGGAATCAGCTCGCAACGAAGACGAACTGCAAACGGAATCTCGAAACGGAGAGGAAGAGCTGCAAACGGAATCACGGAACGAACAGAGTAAAGATAGGAAGAAATATTTGATTGGATCTTACAATCCAGAAGACGTAGAACTAGTTTTGCAGCCTTTTCCTTGGGGAAAAGGGGAGGAGAAGGATTGCCTAGGGGAGGAACTAGAGGCAGAACCCTCCGTTGGCCAGTCCGTTGGTCAGTCCGTGGGGATAACGATGGTGAACGTGTTCGACAGCGCTGATCTGTCTGTGTTGCCGGAAGCTAACGAAGAGGGATCGGGGGAGGAGGGAATGTGTCTTGCTGACGACGAACTTAACAAAATGGTTGACTGTTTGACGAGCGACGTGAATAACACAAACGGGTCCGAAATCAACAGCGGAAACGTCAGTTTCGGCAATATCGAGAATTTCAAAGAAAAAGATGGCGGGAACGTCGGTGTTGGCAATACCGAGAAAGAAAAGAACGGCGGGAACGTCGGTGTCGGCAATACCGAGAAAGCAGAAAACGGCGGGAATGTCGGTGGCGGGAATGTTGGTGGCGGCAATATCGAGAAAGAGGTAAATGGTACACGAAAGACGGGAGACAAGACCAACGAAAAAGAAATCAACGGCATCAACAGCAGTAGCGGCAACGGGGTGGTGATCCTCCGGGACGGGCTCGGGATTGCAGCTGGCACAGCTGAAGTTACTGAAGAAAGAGCGAGTGCGTTGGTGCTCGTCGGGTCGGGATCGGTAGCCGCGACATCTACGTCAACAAGCCTGGTATCCGTTCTGCCGGGATCGGCAGCAGCAGTCGCAGCAGCTTCCGCGGGAACAAGCATGGTGTCAGCCGGGTCAGGATCGGTAGCAGCAGCAGCAGCAGCAGCAGCGCCTACAGCAGCAAGCGCAAGCGCATCGGTCTTGAAGGGAGCGACAGTTCGGCCGCACCACGTGGCACAACGTCGCAGAGATGAGAAAGGACCAGAAGCAGGAGCATGTGTAGGCGGAAGAGGAGGAGGAGGAGGAGGAGAGAACATTACCGCCGCCGCTGGTTCGACATTCTCTGCCACAGAGGTTTGTACTAGTGCTAAAAATAGCACTCGTGGGAGCAGCAGCAGCACCAGCAGTAACAGTGCTATAACTACCCTGCTTTATCCCTGCGATCGGCAGCATAGGGTACTCTATCCCCCTGCATGTGGATTTAATCCAATCCGCATAAACTGTGGCAAGAGAATAACACCTGCACAAGACAAATCTGTTTCTCAAGATAAAGAATCTTCTTCTTTCTGGGTGTCGTCATCGACAATTAAGGCTCTGTCATCCCCGGCAAATGGCGCAGCAGCAGGAGGAAAAGGTGGGGGGAGTTACCACGCGCTGCCATCCCGACAGAACTCAACTGCAGTTCCGCCTGTGTCAACTCCCATTCCTGGCTCTCACCCTCATTCTTCTCCCTCTTCTTCTTCTTCTTCCGCTTTTACGGCTTCTACGGCTTCTTCGATTTCTCACCCTCATTCTTCTCCCTCTTCTTCTTCTTCTTCCGCTTTTACGGCTTCTACGGCTTCTTCGATTTCTTTGGATTCGAAAGATAAGTCTGATATGGATGGATTGCAGGGGGGAACCAGTTCGTCATCGCGGGAGGAGAGATTAGGAGTGGAGAATAGGAAACAACTGGCTGTTGCTGGATCCCAAAGGGGAGAGAGAACGGGAGTAGAGGATGGCGCTGTAACGGGTGGTGTTGCAGATATGACTCGTAGCAGCCAGGGAGGTATTCTGAAGCAGCACCAATTAGGAGAGGGGGAGGTGAAGAGAAGAGCATTTCCATCGCCGCCGTCGATCTTGACTCCTTCGCCGCCGCCGCCGCCGCAGCCGCTGCTGGGTCAAAGGTTCGAACCCAAACGGGGACAGAAGGGTGGTGGTCCCGGGCTGTTGGGTGGAGGCCGTGGGAATAATGCTCCAGGTGGCTCTCGCATGATGGGAGCAGCTGCAGCAGCAGCAGGGTTGACGTCAACACCTGGACCGCTCTCACCTTGCCCTGCCAGAGGATACGCCGCGGCCGTCGGCCGGTCGCTCGTCCGTCCTCCACCATATCAAGGAAAGGACAAGTTCGACGAAGTTTCCCCATCTTATCCAGGAAGGAACAAGCAGAGTAATTATGACTTGAACGAAGTAACTGTTGAGAATAGGGCGGAGAGAGTAGGCGTAAGGAGGAGCGAGGAGGGCTGTGCCAGTGCTGCTGGTGCTGGTGATGACGCACTTGGCAATGAAACAGGTTTACCTTTGCTGGTGGAGGAAATGGTTCAGGACCTGTGGGAGGAGAACGAGGATCCATCAGTCCCGATCCGAACTGGGGAGGCGGCCGCCAGTCGAGATGAGGATGATCCTACGGTCGTGGCAGCAGCATCATTGGATACAAAGCGAAGTGCGGGAGGAGGAGTAGGGATAACAAGACGCGTGTCAGCCGTAGGAAGCGGCGGTGGGATGAAGAGAATTGGAGGAGAAGGGGGGATTAGAGATGGGGGTGGTGGAGGTGGAGGTGGAACAAGGCAGGCACTTGGCGTCCGGACCCCGGCGGTCTCGTTTGCAGCAGCTGCTGAAGGACAGCGCAGCCTGCGCAGGGATGAGCCGGGATCCCTGTCGCCGCCGTCGGTTACCACACATCAAAGCCACATTCCTTTGCCACTAGGATATCGGAGAGGTCTCCCGGGGATGATTGCTGAGGAGGAGGGAGCAGTAGCAACGCCAGCAGGAGGAGGAGGTGGTGGAGGTGGTGACAGTGCTTCATCGATTGCGGAAGGGGTGCTGGCTATGGCGGGTAGGCCTGGTGGTCACGTGCCATTTCAGCAGATTAGGCAAGCTGGACCACGAGGGGTTTCTGCAGGAGGGGGAGGAGGATTGGGATCATTAGGAGCAGCAGCAGGAGGAGTAGCAGCAGGAGGAGCAGCAGGAGGAGGAGGAGGAGGAGGAGGAGGATATAATGTTGGGACTTCGAGAGCGACTGGTCTGTCTGCGGCCGCCTCTCAATCTTTGACGGTCGTGCCACATCGGCATAGTCCCACTTTCCGCCAAGCCGGTGGACCGGGATCGGGATCAGGCTATCCTGTTGGTAGTGGACTGCACGCTTCTCCTTACCTATCACCATCGCTGCAAGCTTCGCTCACACCCATACTCGGTGGAGGAGGGATGGGCATGGCTGCCATGGCGGCGCAGTTTGGAAGAAGGCCAAGCTCGCCGACCAACACAGTAGAAGTGGCAGAAGCCGCAGCAGCTGGCCCGGCTATGGGCGGGCGCGCCGGGGGGGCATCGACAGGGACAGTCATGACTGGACCTGCGGCGGTATCCCCCAGAGCAGATTCTGGACCTGGTACAGCAGCTGGAGCCTCCATGGCGAAGACCGGCTTGTCTTTGGACACTGTAGGCGGAGCAGCCGATGGTTCCTGCGGTACCGGACCAACTGTTCCCGCTGGCGCTGCCACGGGAAGTGGAATCGGTTCCATCGCTCCCGTGATGCTCATGCCTCAAGGAATTATCTGTCAATCCCCATTGATGCGGGGACAAGCTGGTCATCACGCGCACGCGTCCAGAATGAAGCCCGGAGGAGTAGTGGGAGGAGGAGGAGGAGGTGGTGGTGGAGGTGGCAGTGGTGGCCTGTTCCCTGCTCTGAGTCCCTCTCCCTCTCCCTTAGGAATCTTCGGAGGCTCCGGTGGAGCCATGGGGGGAGTGGGCGGAGGAGGAGGGGGAGGGGATGGCAGTTTACTCGATCTTCAAGAGATGCAGCAAGAACTTCTGTATGGCGCCGCCGGATTTGGACCAATTAGAGGAGCGCCCTCGCCCACCGGCATCACGGCAGAGCAATATGGAAAGTTCCAGCACCAGCTGCAGCAGCAACACCATATGGCTGCGGCGCAGTCGCAGCATCAACTTTTGCAGGCGGCGGCAGCAGCAGCAGCAGCAGCAGCAGCAGGAGGAGGAGGCGGAGGAGGGGCAGGGTTCATTCCCCAAGCCCCTCCTTCGCCGTCCTCATACCAATTGTTTCTGCAACAGCAGCAGCAGCAGCAGCAGCAGCAGCAGGTTGATCGACGGTCAGCGATGAAATTGACAATGGCAGGACCTGGTGGTCCTGTTGCAATCGGAAGGGGTTCAAACTCTGGACCTGGAACAGCTTTCCAACCAGGAACGGGGAACTCTGGACCTGGAGTTGCTGGCCCTGCTGGGCATCTTGGAATCATAAACACCTCAGGTAATGCAGCAGGTTTTAACGGTTCGATGAGCTCGCCATTGGGAGGAGGAGGAGGAGGAGGAGGGGGAGTGATTGGCGGTGGGCGTATGGGACCTCAGAGTCGGGGTCCACATAACGCACTCACGCTCGCTGGTGGAGGTAACGGCATCTCGATGGCCAATCCACTGGGAGGTGGGGTTTCGGCCGCCGGATCCCGAAGTCCCCATCGGACGAATGGTGGACCAGGTTCAGGATCTGGTCCAAGTGGCGGATCCACGGTCATTTCTGGACCTAGGTCTATGATGCTGAGATTGCCCGTGCTGCAAATTCCTGGCGCATACGACCGACATGCGGTTTCAGGTCAAGAGTCGACTTCGAGAGAGTTGACCACCCCGAGCGGGATCGGGACCGGGGACGGAACACCGTCTGCACCTGGTCTGATGCATGTTGGATCCTGTCGTATCTTACCGATGCAGCAGCTGTCCGCTTGTTCGGCAGGAGTGGGAATGGGAGGAGGAGCCGGCGGTGGTGGAGTCCCTGGAGTGGTGATTAGCCCGCCGCTGAGCCCCTCGGACGCAGGAGCAGTTGCTTCCTCTGGCGCGTTGACGGCAACAACTCCGACTACCCCGCAATCGCCCCACAGTTTGTACAAGACGGAGTTATGCAGGTCGTGGGAGGAGACCGGAACGTGCCGCTATGGTGGAAAATGTCAGGTATTCAGCTATCTCTCATCACCATTACCCACATTATCACCTCCCCCTCCTCCTCCTCCTTTTCCTCCCCCGTTCACAATTATTTTCGCGGGAAAACGGGTACATCACGCCCGCCCGAAAACATATTGTTGGGTTGCTTACCCTGAGGGCCCTTTCAGCGGCAACACCCCCCCTGGACACCTTGAGCGTTAACAGCAGCAACAGCCCAACAAGTTTTCTGTCAGGCGTAATTTACCGGTTTCTTTTCTTTATTGTATTTTACTATTTTTTTATCTGGATTCTGGAGTCTGGAGTCTGGACCATTTCACGATTTATGCGTACCGGGTTTTTTTCTCCCCAGAAGAAAAAGGGCGAGAGCCCGAAGATATCATGATTGAGCGGGAATTTGAGCTTGCCCCGGGCTGAGGTGTTTCAGATCGATTTTTTTCTGGTCGTCAACTCATTGCATCTCGATTTGAAGTGGGTCTATGACTCTATGGGCCTCGCTCCACCACTCACTAAATTTGCAAAATGAGAATGAATCCTCCGCTAGAACATGGATAGATGCGCCCCCATAATATTTGTTTTTTGTGCGTGTGGTGAGCCCGTGTTTTTTTTTGTTTTTTTTTTTTTTTGAGCGCATGTGTTTTAGATGTTCACGGTTGAACCAACAGAGCTACCATCGTCCCCCGAACATAACGCATATGCTTTGTATACGAGTTTTCGGGAAAAGATGGATGATTCGAATAGACTGCATATGCGTTGTATTCGAATGAAGAGCTGTATGCGTTGTGATCGATATGACGGATGTTCGAATAGAACGCACATGCGTTGTATTCGAATACAAAGCAGACTGTGCGTTGTACATTCGTTTACAACGCATCTGCGTTATCTTCGGAGGAAGACGGGTAGCCCCGTTGGTGGTTTTCCCTGTTCACGATTTCAGCCTCGGCTGTTTCTACTCTGCATCCTGCTTCACCTTTGGCCCTTTGGCGCCACAGCACTGGCCAAATGTGGAAACAAATGTGAAAACCACAAAGCTACGGAAGATGCATTGTACATTTCACACATTCGGTGATCAATGCGGCTAGGCCATTTTATCTGCCTCCCATCTCTCCCTCCTCATCATTATCATAGTACACTCCCAGAGTACCACTTATGCCGCAATAAGGAATACCCTCTCCTCCTCCTCCTCCTCCTCTTCCTCCCTCGGACTCCCCCGAAGTCCGCTTCCTCGGATTCCTTCTCCTACTACTACTGCTCCTGGGATGGCTTCCTCATCCGTCCGCACATCTACAGTCTAGCCTGATGTAAGGGCCTAAGGCCTCGCTCCATATTACACTCCCAGAGTACCACGTATGCTGCAATAAGGAATTCCCTCTCCTTCTCCTCCTCCTCCTCCTCCCTCGGAGTCCTCTTCCACGGATTCGTTCTCCTAGTACTACAGTACTACTGCTCCTGGGATAGCCCAGATGGTTTCCTGATCCCTCCGCACATCTAGCCTGATCTACGGTCTCGCTCCATGACTCACCAAGTGTGCAAAATCCGAGTTAAACTTTGTGGACTGGTAGTCAACTGTCGCCAGCTTTTTTTTTTCTTTTTTTTTTCAATCTACGTACGTCAGGAACGAAGGAAAGACGTTAGCAATGCCTTGGCCCCACTAGCGGGAGTTTTTTTTTTAATGTGGCCCGATGGACCACGAATGAGATATTGAACTGATCAGAAGATTCAGAACAGATACCGTTACGGCGCTTGATCTATTTTTTAAGCCAAAAGGCCGAGAAAAGGTATAATACTAGCGGGGAGTTCTTTTTTTTTTTTTTTTTTTTTTTTTTGTAATAGCGGGGAGTTCAGTTGCTCCTTCAACGAGTATTTTTCAACGTGGCCAATGTGGGCGTTAGGTGCTCAGATCGGATAGCACGAACTGGTACGTACTGAAGTACAAGTCTAAGCTCCTGGGGCCTGGTCCCATTAGCATAAAAGATTGAATTTAAATTATGAATCTGGATGATTTTTCAGCAGACATGCAGAAACGCAGATCAATTGCAACTTTCTCCTCTCTCCACAAACACGTCTAGATACCGGAATTAAATCCAATCCTCTTTGCTGATGGGACCAGGCTCCTGGTTAGTGGAACTTTGCCCCAGCTTACCGCCGTGGATGCCTTGATGAACCTGTCTTTTTTTTTTTTTTTTTTTTTTTTTTGGCCCCTGGTTAGCGCCTTGGACATCCAGTTTTTTTTTTTTTTTTTTTTTTTTCCTTGAACTTGTCAAATTTTGAGTCGGGCATGTGATGGCAGGAATTGGTACGTACTCGAAATACAACTCTGAGCCCGCGCTAGTGGGACTTGGCCTCAGGTCAGCACCTTGGATGCCTTAAAGAACCCGTCTTTTTTTTTTTTTTTCCCTTGACATGTCAAATTTTGAGTAGGGCATGTGCAGGTGATTTTTGTTTTTTCTTTTTTTGAGAAGTTGTCGCTTTATATTTCAAAACAACATATAACTGACGCGGACATTAGTATTTTTCTTTCGCTACTCATAAATCCGACTTTCTGTACTGGCAATTAAGTTGTCGCTAAAAGTCCTAAAACCATTATTTTTAATGTTCCTGCCCATTAAAATAGTATTTAACGGAGTCTCACCTAACTAGGCTAGCAGAGTGGCCCGGGACCAGTTGCCTGGCCGGCCCAAGACATATATGTATATATCGTCAAATAGTATATATGTATATATGTATATATGTATATATGTTTGAAGATAACACGTGGGCGGCCTTGTGCGCAAGAGGTACTGAACAGGGGGAGTTGTAAGTAGGAAGATAAAAAGTATTAAAAACGAATTGATTTTTTTTTCTTGTTTTTTTTCTGTCTTTTTCGCGTTTGCGATTTGATATCTCTGTGACGAGAAATAGATTTATATATATTGTCACAGCCCCTCGTTTGTTGATCTCTTCTCCCTCTCTGCTAACGGTTTACCGGGGAGTTGTGTTTGACGGTATATATATATATACCTTCACCACTTTTTTTTGCAGGCAAGATGTTTTGATATCCTGTTTGGTCTTGTCCCGTCGTTTGGCCTGTGACGGGGGGGCGGTGCTTGCATGTGGGAATTGTCATCTAGGATTTGTTTCTCCCTGTTTTGTTGTGTATGGCTGTTTGGCTGTGTGCAAGTGGGTCGATATGACACACGGGGGTGGGGTCAGCCGCCGCTCAACCTATTTTCTTGTTTTTTTCGCTTTTGCGCTCTGACATCTTTGTGACACTATATATAAATAGTTTTTATCACAGCCACCCCCCTCGTTTGTTGTCCTCTTCTCCCTCTCTGCCTACGGTTTGCCGGGCAGCTCTGTCTGACGATATATATTCTGTTTGCTTTTCTACGACTTCACGTATTGTGGCTGGAGTTATGCCCTTCGCTTACTAACTTGAATCTGGTCTGCTTGGCAAGGACATCAGTAGTATGAGGAGAGGCGAATCAGGCGATCTACAGTCTTCCCCCGAATACAACGTACGGTAGCCGAATTTGGGTTATCATTCAGTCTAAATACAGCTATAATGACTGTACGTTGTATTCGGGGGAAGAAGGTAGATAGCCCCAAGCAGGTCGGAATTTGGTGTATCCGGAAATAGAACGATCTCATCATGGATGTTGTCCCAAGTACGTGGCCGTGGGGAACTATGTCAGTGTAAGGTCGTCGATGTGCTTAATCTTCATAGATTGATCATTGATGCATGATACACGCGTACGTGACGAGTATGGTCAATCGAGTATAGTCAATTGACAAGAGGATATCCTAGTACGTGAATATCGCAGTTCTACCGCCAACACCAACCGTGCTGGTCCGTGCATGGTCTATTCACTCTCTCTCTGACACACACGCACACACACAAAGTCCGACGAAACAGCCTGTTCGGCACAGTCATGCTTGTTTTGAGTGTAAAGCGAATATTACAACACACACACACACACACACACACACGCACACACACACACACGCGCGCGCGCACGCACCCAGGCTACCAGAGTGGCCCGGGTCCACTTGCCCAGCCGGACCAAAATTAAGTAAAAAAAATAACAGAATATAATTTTTTTTTAATTTAAATGTTTATTAAACTTATTTTAAATTTTTATTTTAAATTTGATAAAGAATTTCGATGCGACCCTGAGGCAATAGTTGCTCAGTTTTTTTTTTTGCATAACATAGGTTGTTTTCGGATTTTTTGGATTTGTTTTTTTTTTTTTTTTTTTGGCTGGGACCTTCCCTACTCTTTGCACGACCGGGCGGCCCGGCTGGTACCCTAGTCACGCACACATTTCTTTCATTTAGGGACACGCCGGGGGCTACAGTCTTCCCCCCAATACAACGTATGTTCGTTATAGCTGAATTTGGGGTATCTTTCAGTCTAAATACAGCTATAATGACCGTACGTTGTATTCGGGGGAAGAAGGTAGGTCCCACTTGCGCGAATTATGCGATATTGACCGTCGATAGCGAAGATCAACGGCCGAAATCTCCTAATCCGTGCAAGTGGGACCTTGCACAGGTACTTTCTTTTTTTGCCTTTCAGTACAATTTCAAGTAACTGCATGCTCTATTTCCCGTACTCA
>BFEA01000332.1:1786267-1799007 GCA_003427395.1 Chara braunii | reverse complement strand
TTTTTTGTTGGTTGTAAGTGTAGACTGTAGGCTCTTCGAAATCCAAGGTGCGGCCTCGTTGGCAGCCCTCGCTGAGTCGCTGGTAGGACTCTGGAGTCTGGAGGGTAACCGTTCCTTCTGTGTGTAATTAAGGGCATCCTGACACTCGGAGCTGGTTTTTTTTTTTTTTTTGTACTCAGCTCTGGACGTGATTGCGATTACGAGGTGAATAGAGTTCTGGCCGTAATTGCGGTCAGATGCATTTAAAAAAGTGAAAGGCGTGAGTACGCCGTTTGTGATCCCTAGGGCATAGCCGCACAAGGAGTTCCTTGAATGTATTTGAACGCAGTTACGGTAACATTCAGTTATATGCGAGCGAGTGATAGTCGCGCTTACAAGGGGACTCCGTCGAATGTATTTGAACGCCAGTTACGGTCAGATTCAGTTATGAACGTCGTTGTGTGGATGATAGTGATAGTTGTGCTCAGTCGGTCTTGTTCAACCTGTTGTGAGTACTGGTTAGTAATTCTAAGTGGTCGTCAATAATCAGTAACTTAGGCGATAGCTGCTACTGTCCGTCTTCCCTTGAGCGCAGCGCACCGTCATCTTGAATGTATACGAAGTATCTTTGCAGTCCGATACAGCCATGATGAAGATGATACATTGTGCGCTGGTAAAGACTGTAGTGTGCAGATATTGGCAAACAGGAATTCGATTACTAGTGGGAAATCAGCAATTTAGTACCAGAAGTGGTAATTTGGTAATTGAAAATGAAATACCTACAGTCTTCCCCCGAATACAACGCACGGATATTATAGCTGAATTTGGTCTATCTTTCAGTCTAAATTCAGCTATAATGACCGTGCGTTGTATTCGGGGGAATAATTGATTTATTGCCGTTGGGCACCGCTCCATGAGGATGCTAATTAGCTCCATGAGGACTGGTAGTCGTACTGAGTAACAAGTTAAACAAGTTAGTAATTCTAAGTCCTACTTCTTACTTAGTCTACTTCTGAGTACTACTTCTAAGTACCCCTGAATAATACTAAGTCAGACTTCGTACTACGAACTTCAAGGCACCCTCATTTTGACTGTACCCGACCGGAAACATCGCTTGTATACATTCATTATCAGGGTGCGTTATGTTCGGGGGAAGAGGGTAGTACTACTCGCTAAATATATTACCCGTTACTCAGTCCAAAGTCAGCCTTCCTAGTACGAAGTTAGTAGCTGCTACTATAAATGTCGTGCGTAGTACAGTAGTACTCGTCACTACCGGTAGTACTAAGCCATAATCAAGTCATGCTTCTCATGTTTCGCAGTACTTGTTACTCAGATCTCGTAGTACTTGTTACTCAGATGTCATTACTAAGAATGATCGGTACTTCGTACTCGGTACCGCGTTTGAATACTCAATTGAGTCGTTAGCAGAGTTGCTATGCTCAATACTTTGTACTCGATACCAAGTTTGAATACACGGAAGTAGAGCTGCTGCTTCTACAGTAGTAGCTAGTGCCAAGTATTGTGCTGGGTACTCGTGAGTGAAGTCGCTACTAACTAGTACTAAGTACAGAGCTTAGAACCAGTACTGTCTTCTCCTGAACAGAACGCCCCGTCATTATTTGTCCTCGGGAACCAGTATTGCTACTCCCCCTAACTTCCCCTAGCAAGTGCTTGTAAGTCGTCACTCCCTTCTTCCCCCCGTGCTACGAACAGAACGCACCCTCAGCATGGATTTTATCCCACCACCTTTTTGGTGCAGTCATGACGAGTGTCCATTGCAGTAGAGGTAGAATGGGGTACTCATTCCTGCTATTTCACTGATAATTGTACTCAATCGGCAGTCGTTACCAGTACTACCACTGGTGCTCTTACTTGGTAGTTGTGTTGGTGATATATTTCCTCGTTAACTAGTACTGCTATAAGATTTCCTCGTTAACTAATACTGCTATAAGTTAAGCAGCTGCCAATAGTCGTGCTTAGTACTCGTTCCTACCGTCTTCCCCCGAATACAACGTACGGTCATCATAGCTGTATTTGGACCTAAAGATACGGTAACCCGAAAAATACAGCTGTAAGTCATCATAGCTGTATTTGGACCTAAAGATACGGTAACCCGAAAAATACAGCTGTAATGATCGTACGTTGTATTCGGGGGGCAGGCCTACAGTCTTCCCCCGAATAGAACGCCCGGTCATTATAGCCGTACTTGATGCATTTTTCAGTCCAGATACGGGCATAATTACCGAGCGTTCTATTCGGGTGAAGACGGTAGTAGGACGGGATGCTCGTATAACCCACCCTATTAGAATCTGCAGAGTTTTTTTTCGGGGGGGGGGGGGGAAGTTGTATTCGGGGAAGAAGGTAGTACTCTGTGGTTGCCACTAATCAGTCAGCCGAAAGGGAACCGCTAAGTGGTATGGTTACTATGGTAACTACTGATGCTAAACGTCAACTAGTAGTTTTCAGCACAGAGCGAATAATGAAAGTGACAAGGTATTTATCAATCACACTGCTCTTCACCGTGCAGTAATTAGTCAGATTACCATGCAATAATTGGTCAGATTACGGGCCAGTTTATCCAGTGGAAATTAGTCAGACATTCGAACTGTCCCTGATTAGTACTTCCCATACCGGTGTGGTAGTACTAGACTAAGTGTGAACTCCCAAACACGGCCTTAAACCTCCAGTACAACCGGGCCGGGAGAAGCTCCACTGTGGCACTGTGCGCGAAGCTTTGCTGAACCGCCAGTGGCGCACTTTTTTTTTTTTTTTGGCTTGCACCACCAGCCATTGTGGTCTGGTAGGCCCGGGCCGCAAAATTTTCGAAGTGTGCAACGAAATATTTTCAGCAAGGCTGCGCCGGACCGCCGGCGGTGTACTGGCAGTTTAAACCACCAGTACCTTTCCCTGCTTGAAAATTTGAAAAACAAATAGTAGGTGTCACACTCCTAGTCAGTGGTCCTCGTAGGAACTTGAATGATGAGTCATTGGCGTCGAATTTGACGGAGTGTAGAATTACAGGAGTGTAGAATTACAATACATAACAGCGTTGCGCCCAGTTTATCCAGTGCAAATTAGTCAGATATTTGAACTCAGTCTGACAGTCTGTCCCTAATTAGTACTTCCCATACTGCGGTAGTACCTGTTCTGGTCATCCAAACCAGATGCGAGTCGGGGAGACTTTCACTTCTAGACTTATGTCTAGTCTCGGAATCTCTTGATTTGCATTGTCTAGCAGAATTTCATTCACGGAAAAGTAGTAGATCCCCCCCCCGCCCTCCCAACACCCCCCTGGGCCCCTCACTCCGTGGCCGTTGGTGTGGCCGAGTAGCTTAAATAACACGTTGTAGCCGTCCCCTGTGGTTCGTTCTTTTTGTCTGCCATGTAGGGGGGGACAGGTAGGGCCTGAGGGCTGGGTGAAAGAATGAAAGAAAGAATGAAACTAAGTCTCTTTGAGTCTTTGGGCCCCTTGGGGGTGACCATCCCAGTAAGATAGTAGGGCCTGAGAAAGGGTGACAGAACGATACAAGTTTTTCCTCAGGGTGGACTACTATGCATCCTGTGCAGTTTGGGTGCAAAGAAATGAGGGGACCATTGATTTTGAATAGCGAATTTGTAGTTGGAGGGGTCGTAGGGGTCGGTAGGCCTGTAGGGGAATTGTTATGCGACCTACCCAGTTTGGGGGCAAACAAGCCTAATTTAAGGTTCCCAGTGCGCAGAATCTGAATCTACTACATTTCCTTTTTGTTTATAACCGTAGGTCTGAAGGGCCTGAGCCCGGGCTTAAAGGAGCGAAACATGGTTTTCCTTGAGGGCAAATGAAACATGGTTTTCTTTGGGGGTGAATAATTATTATGCAACCTACTTAGTTTGGGGGCAAACAAGTCTACTTTAAACTACCGAGTACTTATGGTGCTTCCCCATTAATGCCACGTGGCATTTGGGCTTTGGCCTGCCGGGCCACGGTGGCTGGAGGCCGCAGCCGAAACGGAAACGAAAAAGCACCCCGGCGCTTCGGTAAAACTTGGCGGAAGTTGGCGCGCAGGGTCGATGAAGTACTGGTGGTTTAAGGTTCCCAGGCTGGCCCTGGCTGGGGAATCTACGACATTTTCCCTTTTTTAAAAATGTTATGGATTTAATTTGTTTAAAAAATATAATAATAAAAGTTATAAGACTATGAAACTGCTCGTGTAACCTAAGATTCCAGACTTCAGTGGACAAGGTCAAACATTGTATGAACTCTTAGTGGGCCAAGTACTGGTGGTTTAAGGTTCCCAGGCTGGGGAATCTACTACATTTCCCCCCTTTCTTTTGAAGTTATGGATTTAATTTGTTTTAAAACTATAATAATAAAATTATAAAACTGCTTGTGTAACCTAAGATTCCAGATTTCAGTGGATAAGGTCAAACATTGTATGATGAACTCTTAGGGCCTCGCTCCGTTGGCTCCGCTACTCTTTCAAAAGTGCAAAATGAGAGAACCTTCTACTAGGACATGGAAAGATGCACCACTATGATTTTTTGTCTTTTGTGCATATTGAGAGTAGTGGAGCGAGGCCCTTACTAGTCTCCATGAAATGAACAGACCAATGTGTGTTTGCGTATAATTTAGTTTTGATGGGCCCAAAGAAGGGCTGGCAGGGTGCGGTAGTCTTGTTCTGTTATTTTGCTTTTTGTCGTCAAGTCAGTGAGGAATTTTGATGTGACCCTCAGCCAAAGGTAGTTTTTTGCATCGTGATCCTTCAAACTTCTTTTTCCCTGTTTTTTTTTCTTCCTTTTTTTTTGTTCGTGTGTGTGTGTGTGTGCCGGGGCTGTGCAGAGCCCCTGCCTGGCCAGGCACTCGGGCATGCAACTGGTCACATTGTCAAGTTGGGTACCAAGGCGCCTGGAAAGTTCCAAAAAACACCTATAATATCTTTTTGCCTTCTTAATAAGTTTTTATGTTTCTTTCCTAAGTGCTTATTATAGTGTTTTGGGCAGAGATAGGCGCAGAAGGGTAATTATGGTCGCATGCCGTGCCACTAAGACATGCAAAGAGTGCTTATTATAGTGTTTTGGGCAGAGATAGGCGCAGAAGGGTAATTATGGTCGCAGAAGGGTAATTATGGTCGCATGCCGTGCCACTAAGACATGCAAAGATGTGACTGTTATCTGTGAGATTTAAACTTGAACTTCCAAACCTAGTACATTAATTTTTTGGATATTTCATGTGTAGTATTAGTGTAGTATTTTGTTGAAAGGTCAGAAAAACATCTTTTCCTTTTTCACCCGAGTAGTGTCATGCATAGTAATAAAATAACTTCCAATAAGACAATCTTCAAATCACAGTGTGTGTGTGCACTCCCCTTAACCCGCCAGCGCATTCATTTTGCCCAGCCACCTTTTTTCGGAGACGTGCTGTGCATGCTGGCATGATGCTGCTGCCTCGCATGAGACATACCGGGACGCCCTTTTGCCTGGAAATCTGGATGAATGTCCAGAGAAACAGCTAATGAAAAAGAGTAGAAGAAGAAGAAGAAGAAGAAGAAAAGAAAGTGTCCCAGAAGTGTCGTGGCAGCGGCATGCACAGCGGTCTCTGAAAAAACTGGCTGGCTGGGAAACGTACTGGTGGTTAAGCTGTAGCCTTTTGCATTTAGAAATTATTAGCGAATTTGGAATTGCGACAGATGCCCTCAGTGATACGTTTATCCTGTATTTAATACTTGGACAATGGACAGTGGGCACTGGCAGCACTGCACCTATATCTTCGACTGAATGATGCTGCATCTATCTTCAGCTGTATGGTCCCCCTCAAGCCGCCAGTACACGGCCGCAGCCTTGTGCAATTTCTTTCATCGCCTAGTACTCCAAAAATTTCACGCCGCGGGCCTACTGGACCACAATGGCTAGACTAAATGGCGCCACCCGTAAGACTTACAGAAAAAAATATTTGCCACTAGTGGTTCGGCAGAGCTTGGCACGCAGGGCAGCCCCTTCAGGCCATGGTGTACCGGCAGTTTGAACTACCAGTGTTTCGCAGCCAGTTGTACGAGCCTCGCTCCGCTACGGAACAGTTTGCAAAAGACTCTACATGCATTTGGACGCTTTCTTGACCTGGTGCATTCGGACAAGTTCCACATTTTGAATGAATATGGTCCAGCAAGTGCACATTGTCAAATGCATGTACTAGGGTGGGTATTCTGTAGTGGGGTGAGGGCCTCTGACTCTGCATCTGTCTTTATCTGTATGCTTGCCCTTGGCTTTCAAGTTCTACATGTCCCTTGCTTGCCTCTCTCTACCTTTCATGCCTTCTTCTGCACAGCTCTTTTTTTCCTTCTGTGTGATTGAAATCCTGACGATTGGATGTCTTTTTTGTTCGTCTGTTGCTTTACGATTTGCCTAAACAAACAGTTCGCGCATGGGAAGGAGGAGCTGCGGCCTGTTGCTAGGCATCCAAAATACAAAACTGAGGTACAGTATGTCAAACGCTGCCCCCCCCACCCTCCCACAAAAAAAAAGAAAAAAAAGAAAAAGAAAAAGTGAATACAGTACGTCAAACGTACGGTATGATCCAGCAGCCTAGCTCAGTTGGTAAGGCACACAAGTGGCATTCAGGAGGTCTTGGGTTCAATCCCCATTGGCCTCATGTACCTTCCTGGGCAAGCTTGGCGCCCGCCACCTAGAGATATGCCGTTGGTCCCCCCGAGTGGCATTGAGCAGAGACTGCTGATGTTCCTGTCTCTTATACACATCTAGATGTGTATAAGAGACAGGGGGAGGGGACCGGAGGGGAGGCACAGTGACTGGCCCATCGAAGAAGCTCGGTCCTGATGCTACTGGCTGACCCCTGGCCGGTATCGCCCACCTGCTGTAGCAGGTATCGCACCTGCTGGTGGGTGCAGCTCCCGCATGTTCCCTCGTTGGAGGCTTGAGCACGGATGTGGCTGCTACGGGGTTCCCCGTAATACTATAATGACAATAAAAAAGGCCTGAAAGGCCGTCCTGTCCAGATTTGACAGGTAATTGAATTGGTTGGGCTTAAAGAATTAGCCTTTTAAAAAAAAAAAAAAAAACGTACGGTATGTCAAACGCTGCCCAAGAAAAAAAAAAAGAAAAAAAAAAAAAGGAAAGGGGGAAACTGTGGCTGTGACACACTTCAAATTTGAAACAGGCAAGAAAAGACAAAAGTGGCGCCGGTGTCATGGTGCGACTTTCAAAACGTGTAAGTTTAGTGGGGGTTGAAAACTGCACCGGTCATGACCCGCAGTGGTGGCGCTTGGCAGATTTTTAGGGGGTCGCCTTTTTGGCTCTGTTTCGGGAACTGCTAAAGTTGTTGCCTATTCTGAAGGTTGGGTGCGACTCCAATGTAGCGCTGCGGCGCTGCCCAACCCGTTGTAGTCCCCTTGTGATGTGTGGACATTTTTTCCCAAATTATGCTCGCAGAGTGATTCTGCTGCAGCAGTCTGAACAGTGAACACCCCTGTTGTGCGTGTTTTTGTTTTCTTTTCTCCTCTTAAATTCATTCGTGAGGGGAGTACGTTCGTGTCGCATCAGAGTTTCATAGGGGATAATAAAGAAAACATGCGTTGGCAAAGAAAAGCAGGTGTGAGTTCAAGAAACTCGGGGGGTCATAGTGGGCTGAGTGGGGGTGCTGTGCACTCCTTGAGTTGACCTTGTTGCAGGCTTCAGCGTCTTCATTGTATGCAGAAAACAGATGTCAACGTGCTGAACTGGGTGACGCATGCATTTATGGGTCAGCAGCACAAATGAAGGCCGAACCAGCATGGCTAAACACGCAACACAATGATCATGGTTATGGAGTGTGGTAGTGTGCATCTGCCTGAAACAGCATTCAAGTTCTTTTCGTGCCGCTACTGCCGCTGCAATCCTCTCTCTCTCTCTCTCTCTCTCTCTCTCTCTCTCTCACACACACACACACACACACACACTCTGGAATAATGGGGTAGCTTCTAAGCCTTCTAGGGTGGTGTTTTCAGCAGTAGCGCTCCTGGAGTCCTGGTGCCGCGTGGAGATCTTGTGGAATTTGGCATAGTACTCGCAGTGGCCTTGCTGTAGCGCCAGGAAATTATCCGATTCTGCAGGTTGCGCGACAGGGGGAGTTTCATGGCCGCACTCTTGGTGTTGCGTACAGGTCCTGCAGTGTATTTTTGCTCTGTGGTGGCGTTGTAGGCCAGCGCAGAGGGCTCTCAAAAAATCAAAAAAGACCATTGGCATGTGTGGGCTGTGCAATGTGCATTTTTGTTAGTCGAGCCTTTTGCGCTATGCTGTTTTGTGGTTTTGCGGGCCGACATGGAGGGCTCCAAATTTTTTCGGACCTATGGTGGATGGGGTCGGTGCTTTCTTGTTGGTGGATGGGGTCGGTGCTTTCTTGTTGGTGGATGGGGTCGGTGCTTTCTTGTTGGTGGGTGGGGTCGGTGCTTTCTTGTTGGTGGAGTCCTCTGTCTTAGGTAAGTTGCTCCTTGCCCTCCACCCTTTTATAGATCAAATACATGTGTTGGGGAAACTACGTGGGAAGAGAGTTACAAAAACGTGTTATAATTGCACTCTGGGCCGAGATACGGTTTCAATTTGCAGTTCGGGCAATGTATATACAACCCAGCTTTCTGTTTGAAAGTCTGGCCAGGTACGGTGCCCCAAGTGCAATTGCAACCTGTACCTTGCCCCGTAGTGCAATTATGACTCGGTTTTGTGACTCTACTGAAGTTACCGCTAAATACATGTACATATGTATATGTGCAAGTGTGCTGCTTTGGCGGCAGACGGGGGTGTGGGCACTTGGTGGCGTTGGGGCTAAACCAGACAAACGTGGCCAACCCTGCATCTGCATTTTCTCTTATATTCTCTGTCTAAAGATTCTATACTTTGTTGATATGCATTTGGTTTGTTATGATTCGTGGAGGAAAATGAACGAGAGAATTTGGGCATTGAATGGGTTTTAACAACACACACACTCAGTCTGACTGATGGGTGTGCCGCCCGCCCGCCCGCACACACACACACACGAAGTTTAACAGAGAATTTCAAAGTGGGAGGTGTGGTAGAGGAGGGGTTGAAGCCCTTGCGGGCGTATTGTACGCTTGCGGTTCAAGAGGAGACATGCACACAGAGAATGGGCGAGAGGCTGAACGAGTTGCGGCCCCCTTGCAGGATGGGTATTCTAAGCGTACAGCTCATGAGGATAGGCTACCAAGGGTAGGGCATTCAAAAGGGAATGGGGATCTGAAATGTGGTCCCGACTCCCGATTGTTATTTTATTTTATACTTTTAATGTGCAAGTTCCCTGATGATGCTGTTCATGGCAGGCGGAAGTACTCGATGTTAGTCCTTTCATCGCAATTCAATTTGAGAGCATCGTTTTCCGCGCTTACGTTTGCGTTCTATCATTTGGCGTCCTCCCTAGAGTCATTTCCTTTGTTATATGATTCTAAAGTTTGTATAATATTATATGATTATAAAATTTGTTTCCCTCTTTGTTTCTCTTCTTATAAAATTTGTTTCCCTCTTTGATTATATGATTATAAAATTTGTTTCCCTCTTTGTTTCTTCTCGCACTCTGTGGATATTCCCGTATAATTCTGACTATGATCATTATATTGATCGTCATTATTCATTCATAGTAATTTTTTCGACAGGCTCTAACAGCAATCACGGTAACTGTACGCGTCCTACACGAGTGCTCAGCAGGTTTCAAATTGGTTGATTCATATTTAGATTGGGTAGTTAGCTTGCACTACCTTGTTCTCCCGAAGACAACCATTACATAGGATGCAAAAAAAAAAAAAAAAAAAAAGAAAAGGCCGCCTCGGCAAAACAACTGGGCGGGGCGCAGCTCTACCGGGAGCGCTGCGCCCCGGCATCAACCACGGCAGCGGAGTGAGGCGGCGAAGCGGGAGGGTGCCCGGCTTGCATCGCTCTCGCTTTGAAGTATCCATACGAACGAACTAAGGCGGGGCGAGGGCGTGATGGAGACGCTGGTGGGGTTAAGGGGAGTTACTGGACAGGGTGTTGAGCTTACAGCGGCTGCCTATTATGCGTTTTGCGCACGCGCGGGGACCAAAGGTGCTGGTCTACACCGTAGCACGAGTTGATAGGAGAACTAGACTGACTCCCGGGGGCTTCCTGGGAATTCCGCGTCCATACTCCATTGCTGCTGCGTTTCTGCCCGTGGCATAGAGCCTGTGAGGTGTCGCCTCTGGTGATGCCTGTGGAGTGCAGCGGAGAGAGCCTTGGGCAACCCGAAGTGCGAGTGAAGTGACTGCCCGTCATCACCGGTGTCTTCGTTTAGCGCCATCATCATTTTTTCGTGATCATTACGTCGCCGTATCATCATCATCCTCATCATCATCATCACCATCAGCGTCATCAGCAGGGTGCGGCTCATCATCACCTTCATCAGGGCGCTGGGCGCCATCATCATCAGAGCGCTGGGCGCTGTACGTCATTGAGCTGATGCTCGTCATCATCAGCATCACGGTTGGTCGGTATCATCGCCAGCAGCAGCACTAAGTCATCGTGTGCATGGTCGTCAGGGTGACGGGCGTCATCATCATCAGGGCAAGGGGCGCTGTTCGTCATCAAGCTGAGTTTCGTTATCAACAGCGTCAAGGGGGTGATTCGTCGTCACTATCATCCTTCATCATCATCATCATCATCATCATCGTTATCATCACTGTCAGGGAGCGGTTCGTCACCGCCATCCACCATCATCATCATCATCATTATCATCATCATCATCATCACCACCACCACATCATCATCATCATCATCATCATCATCATCAGTATCATCACCATCATCATCATCGTCATCATCATCATCACAAGAGCGCTGGGCGCATCATCATCAAGGGTTGTCCGGATTATCATCAGTAGGGTGCTGCTCGTCATCATCATCACCAGCAGCAGCACCAACGTCATCAACAGGAGGTGAGTTATCATCACCATCATCCTTTCGTGATCGCAGGGCGCTGGGCGTCGTCGTTGTCATCACCATCATCATCATCATCATCACCACCATCATCATCATCATCATCATCATCTTCGAAATCAGTATCATCACCATCACCATCATCATCATCATCATCATCAATCATTTGAAAATCGTTTAGGCTCAGGGTGCCGTTTTCGGCTTCACGTACATCCCGATTAGCTACATCTTGGTTACTCGTATCTAGATCACCTATATCTTGATTACCTAGATCTCGATTACTTACTTCTCGATAATACTTCCGTCATCATCACTACCATCATCAATACTAATATCATCTGAAAACTCTTCGGTCTCAGGGTACCGTTTTTGGTTACCCAATTATCTAATAGCCATTAATAATTACATCTGATGACCTTGATTACCTATATCTAGATCACCCATATCTTGATCACCTATATCTCGATTACCTGCTTCTTGATTACATACCTCTTGATTACTACTATTCGCAGTAGTGACATCAGACAAATATGTTCAGGTTGGGATTGCTCAGTAATTTCACTAGAAGGTTTTGCTCTGCCTGTCCCCCCGAGTGGGGTGAGGCGAATTTTCTTTATTCTGTTTTTTCTGTTTTTTCACGATTTTCTTGTTCCTGAGTGGGGATTTCGAACATTGAATTTTGCAGACGTTTTAGGGGGGATAGGATTTCGGGGGTTATGGCTGGAACTTTGGTAGGCAGGGGGGATTTTGAGACCCCAGGGTACAGATATACGGTAGTTACCCACAGCAGGTCTGAGAACCGCCTGGACTAAGTTAGGGGACAAGCCGGGGGAAGGGAGGTAGGACTGTCAGCCTGGGCTCCGCCTGGCTTTGGGGAAGCTAGGGGAAGGAGAGATAGGGCTGGCCAGTTGTGGGTATAGACTACTAGTTAGCTGTCCCCGAAAAAGAAACCCTGGGGTCTGTTACAGGGGAGCCTTATTCTACAAGGGTGTTGCATGGTGGGAGGCAATAGCCCTATTGGGAGTAGGGCAGATCGGGGATTGTCTGAGTCTGGGGCCGGGGTTGGAGAGTTGGTCGCCTTCAACCCCAGCGGGGGCAGACAGGGACAAGGGGTGGGCAAAGGCAGCCTCTAGGAGGGGATTGGTTGCCTTCGCGGATGAGGTGGAGGGAGGGGAGGGGATCTGTTGAGGCCGAGGGATTTTCCTCGGTGGAGACAGGGTACAGTGGGCGTGGATTGGTTGAGCTGTCACCAATGGAATCGTATCTTCTTCACGATCTAATAAATTCGATGCCATCCATGGCCTTACAATCTTGGCAGCACCTGGTCTTCTTCTTTATTTAGGATACAGGAATTCAGGGATTGTCGAACCTAGACTGATGACTGCTGAAGTTGCTTTGTTCTGTGCTCCTGGATTGCCGGTGTGGTGAACTAGGTGGGGCTACCTCGACAACTCATGGGGCGGGGTTAGCCTGGGTAGTGAGAAGAGATCAGCTATGGCAGCGGGGGGATAGGTTTGTCTTGGTCCAGAGTTGCAATATCCTGGTAAGGGAAGGCTTGGAGTTGCTCAGGATTAGGATTCAGCACGAGTAGCTAGCTAGATTCCTTTGTTATCATCACTGGTATCATTAGTATCATCAGTAGTAGAATTTTCGAGGGTTTTTGCTGGTCTTATTTCCATGAAATTTCTTGGTGAGGTTCCTGAAGGTACTTGGTTTGGGACGCTGGGCCCGGTTCCCAGCTCGTGCCAATTTGTGAGGATAAGGTTGTATCTATGGGACGCTGGACCCGGTTTCCAGCAGGTGTTGCTCCCCACCAATAGATGGAGCTTTGT